>JAUTXW010004562.1:0-81061 GCA_030620095.1 Kuschelorhynchus macadamiae
TTACAATTTTGATTTCAATGTCATCGAAATTATTCACCTCGTACATGTGTGTTTGTTTACTTTTATAAGGTTATTAGGATTCATTAACTGTTTTGCGGCAATGTTATGTTATATTCTAACGTGTGTTTTACGATTTGGTAAATTGATAATTTACATTTTTAAAAAGCATTGACCTATCGAAATTCTTTTCGATTAATGTCATATGTCTTATTTTAGGTATATTTTGCTTTGTCCATAAAATTGTAAAACTTTTCTGCGGCAATAAAGCATACTTAAATTAAGATGGTTGCTAGAATTGAACTATGTGTCCCCAAAAAATAAAAAACAATATGAAACACGATATTTTGGTAATCTCCCTCTTTTGACTTTACGACATCCCCATCAGTTGACTTCAGTTGCTGACACATCAAATGTTTATCAATATTCATTTATGATGACCTAGCAAAATAACCACACAAGATATAAATTTTCCACCACCAAGTGGCATGCTATCTATTTACTTGTTTTTGTATTTACACATATATCAAATTTCAGAGCAATATATTAAAACATTCTAAATGTATCACGGGAACTCTATCGCGGAAAAGGTCAAAAAGGCCATTATGCCGTTTTATTTACTATAATAGGTTGTTAAAGATAGAGCAAGCGCTACCATAAACAATTTTTGAAAAAACTTATTGACACAAGAAATTTTTTGTGCTAAATATAAAGTTATTTAATATTTCTCGGAACCAGCCACAGGTTAAAAAAGTCAAAAACTCCGAACACCTAACACAAATTCTAGACAACCAGAAACGACATCATAACCAGTTTAGAATGTAAACTATTTATACCCAAGCATTCCGATAGACGAGGTTCTAGCACGAATAGTGGTAAACAAAGACTTTCCTGCCACATTATAAAGCTCGCCAGACATTGTCTCAAGGAACGCCTATTTCCTGTACAATCATCAAATATACAGGCAAGTAGAAGGAGCAGCGATGGGATCTTCTTTATCGCCAACCATAGCAAACCTTTTTATGACATACTTTGAGAAGAAAGACCTCAAAGAAGCACGCCTCAAGTCTAGGCTATGAATTCGATACTTCGACGACGTATTTATAATATGGCCTTTTGGAAGGGATGAGCTGTCAAAATTCCTGATGCATTTAAATTCAATCCATCACAACATTCAGTTCACTTTAGAGCTTGAAGAAAACAATGGCTTACCATTTTTAGACGTTCTTGTGACCAAATCTTCTGAAGCCAGCTTACCACATACAGAATACAGAAAAACAACATACATAAATAGGTATCGAAACGTAGCGTTCCACCATCATCCCGCACAAATTCAAGCTGTTGCTAATTTGTAGGTCTATTCGTCAGACGTCCAGGGGAAACAGAAAGAATTGAAAAACATTACAAATGTACTAAAACACCATACGAATAATAAACAAGGCTATATCAAAACAGAAAACACCAGAGAGCAAAAATAGTTTTTTAAAATCGAGTAAAAGTAACACTGCCTTATATAAAAGGAACAACGGACAGAATCGGACGAATCCTCCGAAAACACAACATAGCAACAGCCTACAAGCCAGTTAAAACCATAGGAGCATTTCTAAAGAACCCAAAAGATAAGATAAAGTTAGAAAATCAAGGAGTTTACAGTATTTCGTGTAGAACTAGCAAATTAGAAATAAACATACCACGTCAGCCCTCTTCCAACATCATCTACAGACAGGTCACAAAATTAATTTCGACAGCTGCAGAGAAATAGCCAACAATAGTTACTACAAAACAAGACTAATTCGTGAGGCCATTGAAATTGAGAAAAATGGCACACTAAATAGAAGAGATGACGCTCTCAATCTCCCCACAACATGAAAATCTGCCATAAATGCGAACAAGAACCCGCCAACGACCAAAATCGCACCGAGGCGGAGCCAAGATATGAGATGCGATCGAGGCGGCACATATAAAAGTGACACCTAGCAGCGCCACACCTCAATTCACTTTCAATAAGCACGTGAAGATGCCAAATGAGATTTTGGCGAAAGCTCTGCAAGTTTCTAATAGAACCCAAACTAACGAATGGATGTATTCCCTATCCATAACTACCAATAGTTATCGATAACTATCAATATAACGATAATTATCGATATATCTACCCAAGTAGCACTTTTAGTCATGAATTAGTAGTTCGTATTAGTACAAACAAAACAGTTATGGCGACTACAAACACTCAAATTGGAAATATGGCGTAAAGCGTATAGAATACGTTATTGGTATTTGAGGTAGGATACATGCGTTTCACTTAGTTTTCTGGCTATGCTAAGGACCTGAAACTAAAACGCAGGCAATTTCTCTGGTGAATATGCTGATGATAGTTAGAAAATTACGCGCCTTTAAAATTCATTAATTTTCAATACATTTTGGTCAAACATATTGGCCAATTTAAATCTCAAAAATGTAATTTTGGACTTTAAATAGTAATTACACAGGGTAACAAAATGAAAACACAAATTTGGTGCCGGAAATCTAACATCTGATTTTAGATGTTTTTAATGTGCTGATTCCAAAAATGCCACCAGATTTTTTCTATCAGCTCTAGTTTTCGAGATACAGGTTACAGGTTAATTGATATTTTTTTCTGATAAAGGAAAATAAATAAAGAGATAAATATGTACTTAATCGTCAAAATAGAAATTTCCCAGAATCTAATTAACCAAATGGATACCTGGAATTGTCGCTGACCCAATGTTCCTATACTAGGAAATACTCAATACACTGCTCTTAATTACTTTTATACCTGTAACTGCCTATGACCTGATCCTTCTATACCTGCTTGGCTGTACTCGATTTAGTATATTACTGAGTTTTCCCAAGTAAAGTTGTGCTATCATTTTGTGTAAATTTTGGTCGTTTTGTAGTATCAAGACACTAAACTGAAGCAATAGCATCTACAAGCAGACGTACCTATGTAAATCATCCCTATGTTTCTTGTTATGTGTGTGGTGAATACACTTTGAAAGGAGAGCAGAAAAACGATTTCTGACTATGTGAAAAGAGCTTATCTTGCCTATTTTGGCGTTCCTTTAGGAGATCAAGATAAATCTTGGGCCCCACATTTCATATGTAAAAGATGTGTTTAACATTTGGGACAGTGGACAACTGGAAAGAGGAAGTGCCTAAAGTTTGGTGTACCAATGATTTGAACCGCGAAACCATCATGCATCGACTGCTATTTTTGTCTCGTTAATATTAAAGGCATAAATAGAAACAATAGACATAAATGGACATATCCTGATCTAGATTCTGCAAGAAGACCTGTAACGCATTCGGAAGAAATACCCGTTCCATCATTCAGCAGTCTACCCGAACTGTCAGAAGATGATGCAGAAACATCAACGTCTGACGAAGTTCAGAGAATTTAATTAGAAAACGACAGCGAATTTGAAGCAGATTTAGCAACTCCGCAGTGTTTCAATCAAGAAGAACTAAACGATCTTATAAGAGACCTGAATCTCTCAAAGGAGTCCGCTGAATTACTTGCATCCAGATTAAAAGAAAAAAATCTGCTTTGTTCAGGAACTAATATTACATTTTATCGTAAAAGATATAAGGATCTGCTGCCTTTTTTCGCTCAGGAAAATGACTTGGTATTTTGTAAGAATAAAAAAGGGCTCTTAGAAAAAATGGGTTTGCCTGAATACTCCAGATGATTGGCACCTTTTTATTGACAGTTCAAAACGTAGTTTAAAATGTGTTCTTTTACATAACGCTAACGAATATGTCTCAATTCCTATTGGTCATTCTACTACCATGAAAGAGGAATTAAATACGAAGAACATCAGTGGGCAATATGTGTTGATTTAAAAATGGTTAACTTCCTCCTTGGACAGCAGAGTGGTTATACAAAATATCCTTGTTTTTTGTGCTTTTGGGACAGCAGAGCTAAAAATGAGCACTGGGTTAACAAAAATTGGCCTTCAAGAAATGTCATGATTTAAGGAAAACAAAACGTTATCAACGATCCTTTGGTTTCAAAAGAAAAAATCTTACTTCCGCTCTTGCATATCAAGCTAATGAAGCAATTTGTGAAGGCTTTAAATCGAGATGGAAATTGTTTTGGGTATTTGTCACGTAAATTTCCTGGCATTAGCACGAAAAAACTAAAAGCTGGTATATTCGATGGTCCTTAAATAAGGCAACTTGTTATAGATCCACAATTCACCACATCAATGAACGAGACTGAATCTAACGCTTGGTGTTCATTTGTTCAAGTAGTACAAAATTTTCTTGGCAATCATAAAGCACAGAATTACGTAGAATTAGTCGAAACTATGCTTTCAAATTTTAATATTCTCGGTTGTAACATGAGTATAAAAGTTCACTACTTCCACAGCCACCTAGATCGTTTTCCAGACAACTTAGGCGATTGTAGTGACGAACAGGGGGAAAGATGCCATCAGGATATTAAAACTATGGAAGATCGTTATCAAGGACGATGGGATAGCCACATGATGGCGGACTACTGCTGGAGCCTTCAGCGAGAATGCGTTAGTAAACTCCATTCTAGAAAGTCGTATAAAAGAAAAATTTTATGTGATTAGTGACTAATGTAATTATGTAAATTAAGTTTTTGCAATAAATACTTAAATCCATGTGTGTTTGTTTTTTCAACTGGCAATAGTAATATTATATATTATAACAGTTATAACGTAAAATATAGACTAGATCTGATAGACAAAATCTGAGAACTTTTTTACATTCTGCATCCAAAAATAACCCAGGATTATTATAAAGAAATCTTATGTTACTATAAAGAGTGATTATTTTTTAACGTAATGTTAAATTGAATGCATTTTTAATCTTTATACTCACAAAAACAAACATCTTAGCTAAATATTTATTGGGGAGATGAAAATAAACAATGTCGTTCAATTGGACTTTTACTTTTAGGTTGGCTGCATTTCTTTACTGAGAAAATTACTTATTACCAAGTGTCTACGACTGCTCCCATACGCTTTTATAATTTTGGATACTTTAAATACGCAACAGTCACTTGTACCCAATTACACTGAAATTCTTATTAAATCTATACTGTATATTATTACCAAGCGGTTACGATTTGGGAACATTCCGCCGGTTCTTTAAAATTTAATGCGTTGTGTCGTAACATGCGGAGAGTTGCGATACTTGAGTCACTACTATAATTCTGCCATCTATCACAACCATAACCCTTTGTTTCGTTTTTATTTTTTGTTTCCTTAAAATACCGCTTTAGGTTGTTTTGTTCAGATATGACATAATCAAGTTGTGATATTTTTAATTTTCTATAAAATGTTGCTGAGTGACGAAAGCTACTTTTTTTTTCTTATAGTATGTGAAGCCATTGTGAATCATTTTAACTTGTTGCTCGTAGACGATAACACAACACATACAACACTAATTAATAGCTGTAGACCGAACTACAATGACTTTAGAAGGGCAGTGGCGATAATAGAAGCCCACCTGCCAAATTGATGCAAAATTTCTAAAGGTTTAGATGGGGGCACCCATATTATCGCCAGTTTTTCGCAAAATATAACTAAATTAATCTACTATTATATTGACAACATCTGTCAGCCAGAGTTGTAATTGTAGGGTCATGTTAATGTTTTATTTTAATAATCTATATGAACTATCTAGTACATACAAATTGAAAAAATGAAAAAGTAATTCATTTAGATTTTTAACAAATAACAATATTTGTGCAAGCGATTAATGAGAGTTGTCTGCCCAATTAATAATGTAATATGTACTGAAGAAGGTCTGCAAAATAAAGTTTCTTTTTATGCTAACCTTAGAAAGGTTCTACCTCAAATTGAGGTGCTGAATGAAGTAAAACAATGTTTTACAACAAAATAAAACTAAAATATAATAATGTGCAATATTTAATAACTTTTCTTGGAGTAAACTTAAACTTAAGACATTTACGGCCATAGTCGTTTACACATTCATCACAAACACTTTATAATTACAAGCAAAAAACAAGTGAACCAGGCTTAAATACATTTCTCCATATGGCCAATTGCTGAAGACTTCTTGTTTGAATCAATATTTATTTTGATCATCACAAAAACTAATAAAATTAGACCCTAAAATAACAAACTTCATAAGAAACCCACGTAGGCGAAAAGTAAACAAAACGATTTTATCAGCAATATGGCCGAACCAATTAAAAATTGGTTACTTGTTGCGACTGTCCTTATAAAATCACCGATCGAATCTCGCACCAGCGCCCCCTATCTCCGGAACCTCAAGTACAAGAGGTTACTTGTAGTAAATGTTTACTGTAATTCTTACTTCTAAGTTGCAACAGAAGAATAACGACTGGTACTAGTCAGTTTAAAGTAGCAGTAGACGATAACTTTTTCAACTCTGCAACGTTTTACTTTATAGTTATACGTTATAGGAGTACATTTGGACGTAATGTAGTAGTCTCTGCAAAGTTCAAGAAGGTACTGATACTTAAAAGTTGTAATTCAGTAAAAAGATTAGGAACAGTAACTTTGAATAATTACTTTTATGTAACGAAAAAGAAATGACGACCTTGGAGTCAATTCCTTAAGTAGTTTGTAACGTTACACCTTTACAGTAACAAAATAAGATACCTTTATAAGTCTAATTATGATATTGCTATGGTGCTATATTTATATTTTGTCATTCACCAAGATGTCAGGGACTAAATTTTGGGAGTATTCTAGATTCTTTGATTTGATATATTATTTTACGAGTCCTATTTTTCATTACTATTTAAAATAAGTGCTTAATATTGTACGTAACCGAGAACTTGGTGTGTCATATATATACATGTTTTAATTTTACAGATGCTGAGGGTCTGTTTGTTGAAGCTTTCTTTAATACTCACCATAAAAAAGAACCATATTTTTATAAGAATTTCATTTTAGATGTTCATTAGCAGATGATTGTCCAATTATCTTACCTCAATATATTTTTGTTCAGAAACAAGTCCATTATAAAAAACATGGTTGGGCATGAGCTATTGTATTACAAACTAAACCAGATATTTCCACATATCTCCATTGTAGCCTGGTAACGCTAAGTAAATTAGAAACATTTTTTATACCACCAATTTGGTTTAATAATACGTTATTGCCTTTTAAAATCACGTTCAGTTCATTAAATACTTGCCTTTTGATAAAATATAGTTTAAAAAATGTCACCTATATTATTGATTTCCTGTAAACACATGTCAGAGATCCATTCAACAAGGGTTTGTGTTATTTAAGTAATCCTTCTAATGTTTGGTTTAAAAAGCATAATGTTTATTTTCGTTTTACAATTTGGGTTAACTCAAATGACAACTAATTAGGCGGTCCAACAAAACAGCTGATCGGTGACGTTCAACTGACAGATCGTTGGAGTGCCCAATGAAGTTTGACGTTTTACTGCGGCGAGTCTAACATCTCTTTCATGTACGCCTAAAACCCAAATAATTCCGTCCGACCACTTCAGTTTCGTTATTTATTAAAAACCTAAAATTTTAAAATTAATTATTAAGGGCGAGGCTTACGAAAAGATTAGAGGGAAATATAAAAAACATCTAACATAAATTATTGGCAAATAAATATTTAAATTCAATATATATAAAGATTTATTGAAATATTTACTGTATTCTGAGTTGCCTATCCTTTAAAAAATTGTTTATTTTTACCAAATCAATAAGGGGGAAAGAGGCAAAATATAGGAACATTAGGATCAAGTTTTGCAAGTGATCAAGTAGAGCACTTCCAACATGTTAGTTTTTTTAGCCAAATTCCTACCTTTTTTTTAAACATTTTTTTCTTTGATAAACCTCTTGGCTAAAATCGTTTTGGAACGAGTTCATTCTATTTAGTTTTGACTGTGGCCGTGAAAATTCAATTAAACGGCTGATCCTGTTCAAAGGTTGTTTTAAAATTTGTCTTGAACAGTGATCGAATAACAGCCAAGTAATTAAAAATTTTAATTTATTTTGGCAAGATTTATTTATTTTAACTTTTACAAATTTTACAATTAGGTTACAATGGATATTTTCTCTTTTTTACAGCTCAGCGGTCATTTTACCACCTTGCATTTTACCAATTTGCATTTTACCACTTTGCATTTCATCACTTTACATTTTATCACTATTACATTTTCATTGAAATGTGAAAGCCTATATTTCATTTTTGTGGTAGTTTTGAACCCAATAGTTTTCACATTAAGAACTTTTGGGTGAAGCCAAAATAAAAAACCAAACCTCTTTGCCACCGTAAGGGTTGTGATTCTGACATTTCCTATTTTATGAAGCATGTTCTATACCTAGGTTCAAGCGTTCTTAAGATATTTGACCTTGAACCGAAAATGATCCTTCGGGGTACCAAATTTTAAAATCTCATATTTTTGTAAGTTTTGAAGATATAATCTTCATATTTTGCAGACGATCGGTAAATAATCTTAGGTTTCTATTTTTTTATTGAATTTGTCTATTTTTATACAGGGTGTCCTAAATTCAGCGGCAAACATTCACATTTTCAAAGCCGCTAAAGTCCTTTTTTTAAATGGGACACCCTATAACTTTATGCACTATCAAATGTCGAATTTCATTTTCTATCGAACTGTATTAAGGTTTCTTATACCTATTAGTAACCATTTTCGAAATAATTGGGTTTTATACAAATATCGTATGTATTTGCTTAAATGTTTACATGTTCCAATGGTGAGCCATGGAAAAGCAATTGAGATCCAATATCCAATATGACAGTTGATTAGTATGCGTTATTTATCGAAAACTGTCAGTGATAAACTGAATCTTCTAAATCGAAATGGAAGAATACTTAAACGCTGATATTCTCAATCTATTTTATATTCATGGAGAATGTTATAAAATTTTGGAGAGAACGTGTCGTGTGTTTAATGAACGCCACCCTGATTTGCCGCCAATGAACAAGTCAAAATTCAAGAGGATTGAAATGAACTTTTTGCCTTTTGGCAAGGTTAAAGTTACAACAAATGTTCCGAAACCAGTGACAAATGCCGAGGATAACGTAATAAACACACTAGCTTATTTCCACGCAAACCCGCAAAGTTCAATACCGTCTGCAGAAAACGATTTGGGAATTTCTTCTTCATCTATCCAAAGAATCTTGAGCGAACATCATACGCACCCTTATTCCTTCCAAAACGTGCAAGCCTTGAGACCTGGTGATGACGTCCGACGAGTAGAATTTTGCGAATTTATATTTTTGAAAATTCAAGAGGACCCTCAATTCCTTTCAAAAATATTTTGGACCGATGAAGCGAAATTTTCTAGAGAAGGACTAACAAATAGAAGAAACGAACATTTCTGGGCAGCAGAAAATCCGCATGCTTTACGCGAAACGCGTTCTCAAGAGAGGTTTAGTTTCAATGTTTTCGGTATAGTATTAAATGATCAGGTGCGGTACTGTATTTATGAAGACAATTTAAATAGTGATAAGTATTTCGAAATTCTACGAGGGACGGTTTCTGAATTTATAGAAGTAATTCCTATTGGTGAGCTGCAAAATTATTGGTATCAATTCAATGGGGCACCAGCACATAATTCCGCTGCAGTTTATCTCCATCTCTCGAATTTTTGAAGATCGCTGGATTGGTCTCAATGGCCCCCGCGATCGCCTGATTTAACAATCCTAGACTTTTATTTATGGGATTGTATCAAAGGTAAAGTCTATGTTTCCCCAGTAAATAACCAACAAGATTTACTGGACAGGATACGAACAGCTTTTGTTGAATTAGAAAACGGGCAAATTCAACGGGCCACAGCAACTGTACAAAGAAGAATTGAAATGTGTCTTCAAATGAACGAACAGAATATAGAACATTTGCTATAATTCAATTTTATTATTTTATTTATTTATTGTTAGATTGCTATAATTTTTAAGTTCACTAAAACAAGTTTAGAACAGTCTCAAACTTAGTAGATATGGTTAAAAATAATGTAAACAATTTATTACATTTTTTATAAAAATT
The DNA here is from genome assembly GCA_030620095.1 of Kuschelorhynchus macadamiae. Taxonomy (NCBI): domain Eukaryota; kingdom Metazoa; phylum Arthropoda; class Insecta; order Coleoptera; family Curculionidae; genus Kuschelorhynchus; species Kuschelorhynchus macadamiae. The sequence continues at coordinate 10,021 of JAUTXW010004562.1, forward strand.
TCGTTTCAATCCTCTTCAATTTTCTCTTGTTCACTGGCGATAAATGAGGATGTTTTTCATTAAAAACATGGCACGTTCTCTCCAATATTTTGTAACATTTTCCGCGAATATAAAATAAATTGAGAATATCAGCTTTTGAGTGTTATTTTATTTTAATTTAAAAGTTTCAAATCAGCTGTCATGTTGAATAGAAAAGCACAACAATTGTTTTTCCATGGCTTACTACGGGAAGGTGTAAGCATTTAGAAAATTCATATGATAGTTTAATAAAAACCTGATTATTTCGAAAATGGTTACGAATAGGTATAGGGAACCTTAATACAGTTCGATAGAAAATTAAATTCTACATTTGATAGTGCATAAAGCTATAGGTTGTCCGATTCAAAAAAACGGACTTTAGCGGCTTTGAAAATGTGAATGATTGCCGCTGAATTTAGGACACCCTGTATAAAAATAGACAAATTCAATAAAAAAATAGAAACCTGAGATTATTTACCGATCGTCTGCAAAATATGAAAATTATATCTTCAAAACTTACAAAAATATGAGATTTTAAAATTTGGTACCCCGAAGGCTCATTTTTGGTTCAAGGTCAAGTATCTTAAAAACGCTTGAACCTAGGTATAGGACATGCTACATAAAATAGCATTAAAATTCTCCGTAGAATCTAAAAATATCATAAAATACAGGGTGTTCCATTTAAAATAAGCAAGTTGATACCAACTTCCGGTTAAACCGGAAGTGACAGGAAGTTGAAAATATTTCAGAAAAGAAGTACCCCTTGACCTTACTTACCTTAACCCCAAAATTTGAAATCTAAATGGCATTATCAAAAACTTTTTATGAACGTGTTGCGTGAATAACCCTGTATAATACTTAAAATCGTGTAACCCAAAGTGTTTGTTGATATATAGTAGGATTATTACTAATAGAATCAGATACGTAAAAACTTTTAAAGAGTAGTAGTGGAAGCAGTTGTAGCTACTTTAGTGCTAGCTGGGTATAGCTATGGATATATCGGAAACATTTTCGTCCCTAGAAAAGACAGACTGAAAGACATGTTCTACGGGGCCCAGGAACACTATAACGCAAAGATCTGCAACAATCTCAGAGGATGATTTTTTCACGACTAAAATACATCCGTCTCACGAGGGAAGTAAAAATATATACAATGTAAAATAAAGTAAGAACCCAACATATTTGTTGTATATAGAAAACAAATTTGTTAAACAGTGTTTATACGCATCAAAACACAAACTTTAATGAAAAGAAAAACAGGAACAGGTAAAAATTCAAGTGCACTTTTAGACTAGGCATTATTGTTTAGAAAATCTGTTTTCCTGAAATAATGTATCGTATGTTCCACCCCGTGACGGATCTCAAAGCAAACAGACTATACATTTAAATGCTGATTTGTATAAACCGTAAATTATCAACGTAGTTCTCTAGGCAATTATGTGAATTAAGGGCGCTAAATTTACTCCAATTTCTATTTGTCTTGTGAAAACTGACAGACAGTTAATTAACTACCACCGTAATAATTTAACTTAAGTTAATAATTTGCTTAGTTGTCTCAGAACAATAATAGTAATCTTATTTCGCTCGAATTGTCTTTTTTCTTTATATACAAAGCAATAAAGTAAAAAACCGGTGATTTATTGCCAAAAAATGTAGCCAGATCCGATCATTAGAACAGGAGAAACAACCGAAAAAATTAGGCAAAAATTTATATCCCAGTTGTACCGAAGGTCATTTCCGAAATCACTCTAAAAAAATTATATATACATTCCGCACAATTGTTTAGATTTAATGAACAAATTGTGTCTGAATGTAGAATTAGAACAACTTTTTGTAGAAAATGTACACATGATTGGTCAGAATTAGTTGTATATATTTTCTGAATAATAGTGAATATTAGTGCATATCTTCTGGACAATGCTGTGTTGAATTGATATACAATAATATAAAAGATTTTTTGAAACGCGATGGTAAAGCAGAATTAACAGTTTAAGGACAGTTTGTTATCAATTTCCCGCCATTTGTGACGCACTCTCAGATTTACAGCAAACATCAAATGATCCGATGCAATTTTCAGAGGCAAAGTTTTCAGTTGTAATAATTGTAGTTTATAATTAAGATAAAATTTGTTATTTCCAAACAAGAAAATAAATAAATGGTTTAGAAACCCACATGTGTGATTACGAATTCCTAATAACTTTGATGGTATGGTATGATGTCCTCTATTAAGTAAATTTGAGGAGTAAGCGTATGCAAAAAGAAAATATGGACTTACCGACCGCCGCAAAATGTCTGGGAAAATGCAAGACTTTATTAGATACAGGCGGGATATATGGATGCGAGTTTAAAAGCGCGAGAAGTATGCGAAGAATTGGGAATAGAAACGGAGTTCAAACCAATTTGATTGAAGAAAAATAAAAGACATTTTACGTACACGTAGGTGAAACGCCTGTACCTCCCGAAGTCCGTTAGAAGGCAACAGTTTTTTATCCTCTATTGGATACTGGTATTAGTTATATTTCTGATGGCTTTGCGCTGCTTCAGGCCCATAGAAATAAATGGTCTTTCCTCTATGACATGCAAAACATTTCTGATGATCGCGTCATCCTACAAGAACAGTGTAATACTCTTAGTGATATTTTAACAACTCCAGAAGAGCATGACATCGACGGGAGAGATTTCAATGACAAATTAAAGTTAATTAAAACTTATCTAAGATCATCAATGGGCCAAGAGAGGTTAACATCTCTTGGAACGATCGCTATAGAGAATGAACTTCTACATTCTACCGATTTCAGTGAGTCTATTAAGCAGTTTGCATTGCAGAAGTCCCGGCGTGAAAAACTCTTTTAAATAGAATAGTTTATTATTTTTATAGTTGATAAAATTTTATGCTAAAACTTACTTAAATACACTAGTTTCCAAAAATTTTATTATTTTCTATTGAGTTAATTAGGTAAAACAAGGGGGGGGGGCAACTCTTTGTGAGACTGGGCCGGCCCTGCTCTCAGAAATAGTTGAATTTATTATATATTATGTCAATAGTTATAAGTACATTCCTAGTATAGATTAGTTCTATTTGCAAAATTGCAACACTACTCATCAAGAAAGTATTTTTTTTTGACAAACCTGTAATCCATAAAACAAACAACCTTTCATTCTGTCGTTTCTGTTGAATTAAATTTCCGAATGTCGCCACCATAGCGACACAATTAAAAATATCCGATGTCTCCGGTCCAATCAGGGGCTGGGTACGCACTTCCGAAACAGAAAAGGGAGTGCTAGCAGGGGCGTGCAGTCCATGGAAGCAAGGAAAGCAGTGCTTTTCCAAAAAAAAAATTACAAAACATTTTCTAAATTGTAATTTTTGAAATAAGAAAATTATTGAACTTTCTATCACCTGTTTGCAATTCTTGCATTTCTGTCGCGTGCTTTAAGTGGGGGCGGAAGCTATCGTTGGAGTAGGTTCTTTGTTTGAACGGCTATCCGTGTGTTGTGTGATACGTACGTCGCGTCGTGCATGATGCGATATGGACGACAATAATACGGACTTGGATATGCAAATCCCGTCAATTTCGGCTGCCGGTAATAACGTTGAAAATGTTGGAGAATTTAGTAAGAATAGTGTGTGTGAATGTGTGGTGTGTGTCTTAAAAAATAAAGGGATTTTCAACATTAAACTTTGCTGATAAGCTCCAAATAATTTCCAAAGGAAGGGCAAAACCGCCTATGAAAAATTTAACGATAAAAATGAAAAACTGTATTAGACATTTTTTTCCGGAAAAACAATACGAGCAATTTAAATGGCTAACAGGGTGTGAAAATATAAGTAAATTATTTTGTTGGCTATGTTTACTTTTTGAAAATGAAGAAGGTCTCTGGAATAAAACTGGTTTTTCCGATTTAAACAATTTCCATAAAGCTGTAAAAAGACACATTATGTCCAAAGCGCATTTGCAGGCCGTCATAAAAGAAAAAGTCTTCGGCAAAACCAGAATTGACACGCCCCTAATAAACAGTTGGAAATTAGTCACCGCCAACACAATGAACCAGTCGATAAAAATAGGTAAATATTAAGAAGACTTATCGATCTTTTTTTATCGAGTTTGTTTTCTCGGACAGCACGACTTGGGATTTAGAGGTCACGACGAAACAAGGGTTTCTTCAAGTAGAGGAAATTTTCAAAATTTATTTAGTTTAATGGCTAAATATGATGATTGCTTAAAAAATCATTTAGAGCAGTCTAGCGTTTTTCGCGGAACGTCGATTCGAATCCAGAATGATTTAATTTCCGCTGTTGCAACCATTATTCTAAAAAGAATTAAGCAGGAGATTGGCGAGGCGCGGTTCATTGCTATTGTTCTGGACGAAACAACTGATATCACTAATTTTAGCCAATTATCTATAGTAATACAGACGGAAGTATTCAAGAGCGATTTTTAGGTTTTAAGAATGTGTCCGATAATCGTACAGCAGATGCATTATATACAGTAGTTTAAAACGTTACTAAAGAAATTAATGGAGAGAAAAAATTAGTTGCTCAAAGCTTTGATGGAGGTGCAGTGATGGCAGGATAATTAGGGGGTCTGCAAGCTAAAGTTCGAGAAACTTTGCCAAGTGCTGTGTCAATCAGTCACATTAAAGAATGTAAAGTATTTTTTGTTGCTTTAAGTGGCATGAATACTTTTTTTCCAAGTTAACAAAACGTACACAAGCTTTGGACTCCATTGTCCACAAACGATTGCCCAAAGTAGCCCCTACTAGGTGGAACTATAATGGAAGACTTGTGTTAACAGTATCTGAAAATCGGGAATCACTGATTGAACTATTTGAGAATATAATAGAAAACAATAAAACGTGGGACTCAGAAGCAATAAATAGTTCTAGGGGGTTTTTGGACTGTTTGAAACGAGATTTTAATTTTAATTATTTGGTGAACATATTTTCAGAAATATTTCCATTCTCGGACAATGTTAAGTATTCTGTAAACTTTGCTATTTTGAACCAAACTTTTATTACTTTGATGCGTATTTACTTTCTTAACCAGGGCTGTTCTTAGGGGTCTGCACGTTGTGCTTGCACAATGGCGGCTATGGTTCATAATATTACTTGTGAATCAATTATTTTTGTTATTTGGTAAATTAACTATAAATTTTAAAAGTGGAGTAGATTTTAAAAGCAAATTTATTTATTAAACAGGTGACTACTTGTTCAATTTTTCGCCTGAAAGATCAATCTATAGTCTTTTTTGAGAAAATGTACAGGGATAAATATTATATTGTGCCTGCTGAATCACCAGTAATATCAATTCCTCAAGCGATAATAATGACATCGATTATACATCACTATTTGAAAAAAAAGTGATTCCGAAAATTGGAGAAAAGAAATAATAGAATATTTACAATTAAAGCGCGCTCCAAACGGCACAGATATTTGAGAATGGTGGAAAGCACGCGATAAACAATTTCCAAATTTAGCCAAAATGTCAAAAGATCTTTTGTCTATACAGGCGACCTCCGTAGCAGTAGAGCGTTTATTTTCACAAGCAGGATTAATTAATACAAAACTAAGAAGCATGTTAAATGAAACTTCAAACAAATGCTTAGTATTCATTCATGGTATACAAGTAACTTGAAAAATGAAGTTATAAAATATTAGTTTAAATTTTCTGTAATATTTTTAGGTTTATTATATAGGTTGAAATAAATTCTAAAAATATGCTTATAATGTATGTTTAGAAATTTAAATTTTTACTTTGTTATTAAAACAGTTCGTTATTTTTTAAGCGTTATAGTTGAATTAGCTTTATTGATCATCTATTTAAAATCCTAAGCCAAATTCCACTTTGTGTTTTGTTTTCTGAAAATCTTGTCCGTATGTATATGTATTATTTTTATTATACATTATTATACTAGTTAAAATTTTTATATCGTCCATTATTTGCAAATACAAACAAAATCAATACAAAAATATTGTTCTATAAAACACGTACCTTCTTTAATTAGCCAGCCATCGAAGCGATTAAAGAAGAAAATGTTAAGAAAAATTTTCACTTGGGATGTTTTTAGTTGTTACAGTCTATTAGTTATTAATTATTGAACCAAAAAACTAAAAATTTTTGGATTTTAGTTACTTTCAATAATTAAACATAAAAACCGATTATAAATTTATAAAGATCACAATATCAAAATCCTATATAGTGTTGTGATAAAGTGTCTCTCTTTGAGAACAGGGTAGCAATTTAGGGTTTTCGACTTGTAAAGTGGAATTTCGCTACTAGAATTTCTAAATTTGGGAAATTCTCTTTTTATGGTTATTTATATCGTTCTTTAAATGACTATTTCACTAGTATCATTGTTATAAAAATACATACAATGCTAGTATAATATAATTGATTATAGAAAAATTATTTTTTGCATCCATTAATTTGCCCCCAAACACATATTTTTTGAATTATTTTGTTAAAACAAATAATTTACGAACATTAGTTATTTTGCTACCTCACTTTGAGATCGAGACCAAGAGTCTCGATAGGTAAGTCTCGGTATCGGTCTCGGTCTCGAACACCAAGTCTCGATCTCGTTTTAAGACCGAGACCGAGACTAGTCTCGTGGTCTCGCGAACCCCTACTTACCAGCATGGTGTTGAAAGGCCGAACTCACTGATCCATGGGATTTCCTCACGTAGCACCTCTTGAAACAGGGCATGGTTCTTAGTATCAGGAACAACCCATCCCTGAACCTGGTGTTCATGTAGAAATAAATGATCGGATTGTAGCAGGCGTGGGACATGGCTAGCAAGTGAAGTGGGATGTAGATGTAGGGCTTGAGATCGTCGTGGATGTAGCTTTGGAAAAGCTGAAAAAAAAGAAAAAGTGTTAATTTAATTTTAGTTAAATGTAAAGGTATTCTATAATAAAAAAATTATTCAAAATTTCACAAAACAGTCTGTCCTTGAAATGGTCATTATTCGAAAGTTGGCGGTGAACCATGCAATATGAATTTTATTAGAGTTTTTCACAAATTAATTTAATTATTTTATCCAAGGTATTCTTAAAATTATCTGTAATATGTTATCAAGTGGTTTTTCTAATTATCAAAACTGAAATTTAATCATTCGCCTCCGAGGATATAAATAAAAAGCTCATTTGTTATGTTCACCGCAGTCACAAAGAAAAAATTATTATATTAAAAAAAAAATATTAACTCAAACACAAAGTGTTTATTACCGAATAGATAATTTAATTTCCAATCGACTAAAAACAATATACAGGCTATGCAACTGAGAAAAAAAAAAACATAACTTTTATTATGTCATATCTCAAAAGCTGAAACTGGTAGAAAAAAGTAAGGACGCTACTGAATACTACGTGAAAAACTCCATAAATCACCAAATTTTTTTCTATCACCAATAATAAGCGTAATCCTGTAACCCACCAAAGAAATAAGATTGCACGTTCCTATAGTAGTTTTCAGAATTATTGTCAGATTATGCTAAAACTAGAAGTTCTAAGTGCTGTTCAATTTTTTTAGCGTCATTTTGCCAATTTATTTTACATCAAATTGTTGACTAAATCGCATATTACCTTCAATTTACAACAGAAATATATTTCTACTATATTAAATATACTTACCATATACAAAGTAAATTAAAATACTCCTTTTAAAATTAAAAAAACTTTGTACTTTGTACAGAGTGTCCCATTTTGGGTACTTTTGCAGGGTATCTCCGTTATTTTTATAAACAGAACGTTGAGGTTCGCGACAGTGTTAATTTTTCGTAAAACTAAAGATGCCGTTAACAAAATTTTCATAACCCTTTTAGTTTTTAAGATACTACTTTTCCCGTATAACTCAATTCCGCCTTCGGAATTAGTATACAGGGTCAGGCCAAAAAATTAACGGACCCTACTTTATTTTTTTAAATGGAAGACCCTGTATGTTTATAGACTATAAAAATTTGACTTTTCTTACCTTTTCAAAAATATATAATAGTATGTACTTTTTCTCAGAAAAGCGCAAACAAATGACTATTTTTTTAAATTAAATGCATAATAGGATATGGTTATTGTTTATGACAACAAACAAAAATAAATATCAAATATTTGTCTATCTCATCGACATTTGGTTTATAAAGCAGGTTATTTTGGTATTTTTATTTAATTGATATTTATCAATTTCTTCGAATAATGGCAGAGTATGAAAATTATGAAAAATATGATATGCTGGTAAGTAAGCTATTATGGCTATATAGATTTGTATTATCGTTATAAGCTTTTGCTTGTTAGATTTTTGAGATATTTGTTCGTTTAAAAGCAAATTTAGTTGAGCACGAATCCTAAACATACAACAAAAGATCATGGAAAGAAAATAGATAGATGTTTTAGGATATACAGGGTGTCCCGAATTGCAGTGTCCAAACTTTAACAGCGCATTCTGCATTCAAAATAAGCCCTAATTTTCTATATAAACATATATAGGCAAATGCTTCGTTTTCGAAATCCAGGGTGTTAAAGTTTTAAGAAAAAAATTGTTATTTAGTCATAACTTTTTTGGTACTTGAAATATTGTTATTAAATTTGGTAAACAGCATTTGAGTAACAAAAGGAATTTTTTGATTTGAAATATTTTTTAATTCTTGATCAGTGGCGTCCGTACAGGATTTTTAATTGAATATTCTTGAAGAAAAAATGGTACGCTACTGCTTTTTCTGAAAACAAAAATCATTCCTAAAATCCCCACTTAGTTTGGAGCAAATTTGATCCCTTGCCTTTTTTTCGTGCGATGCAAGGATTTCGAGTTAAAAACTAAAAATTATTTTTATGTATGTAGTTAAAATTTCCATTATTGTTAATTATTTCATTGGCAAAACCTTTAACATCTTGGTATGCCATGATTGCATTTTTGTGACAATTGAACAATTGCTAGTTTCGTCTTTAAAGTGTGACATTTGAGTTTTTAGAGTAAATAAATGTCAGGTACATTAAAGTTTATACAAAAAAGTCAATTATCAGTCTAACTAGTGATTTCAAAATGGTGTTATTCAGTAACTTTGAGTATGCTGATATTCATTTCGTTTATGGTTGCTGTAATGGAAATGCAAATGCAGCAGTACGGGAATACCAACGAAGATTTCCAAATAGAAGATTACCTTGCAAACAAGTTTTCATTAAAACGCATTTAATGTTTAGGAATTTTGGACTCAAAAAGAATCCGAGAAACGAAGGTAGGAGAAATGAACAATATCGAAACGTAATTTTAAATTAAATAAGTTTGACAACGATAGGACATTAAGCCTACGAAGAGCAGCTCATAATTTACAAGGCAACGCAGTTTTTGTTTCTAAAAATAAGGTTCATCGCGTTTTGAGGACAGATCACAAGAAGCCATTTCAGATGCAGCCAGTTCAAAACTTACAACCTGGTGATGCCGAAAAACGTGTCAGTTTTTGCAATTTTTGCAACAAATAGAGGAAGACGAGAACTTCTCAAAAAAAATTTTATGGACTGATGAAGCCACATTTACCCGAAGCGGCTCAGTAAATTTCCATAATTTACGAATCTGGAGCCATGACAATTCACGTGTTGTACGAACTAGAGCATTTCAGCAAGAATTTTCTGTTAATGTTATTTCAATATCTAGAAAATATTCCTCTAAATCTTAGAAACGAATTCTGGATTCAAATGGACGGGGCTCCCGCGCATTTTGCACTTCTAAATCGTGAGTGGTTAAATAATAATTATTCAGAACGGTGGATTGGACGATTAGGAGCTACAGCCTGGCCACCACGTTCCCCTGACCTCACACCTGTCGACTTCTTTGTGTGGGGTTATTTGAAAAATTTAGTTTATTCCAGACCAGTTCATACAAGAGAAGAACTAATTCTAAGGATAGAGCAAGCCTGTGAAACTTTGCGAGCCAATACGAATTTTATACGCCATGCCACTGACACAGTTAAGAGCAGATGCCGAAAATGTGTCGAAGTTAGAGGAGCTCATTTTGAGCAATTATTGTGAATTTTAAGGCCCACATTAATCCTTAATGATATTTAAAGTGCTCTATAAATTTTTTTCACGATCTAAGTTAATAAAAGTTACGAATTCTAGTTTTTGTAAAATGAATTACGAACTTAGTTAATAAAGAGTAGTTTCTGTAAAATGAAGTATCATCTTCAAAACTGAATTAATTCTAATTACCGTTTTACAAAATGAATCGACGATTTTAGAATTATAAACTCATCTGTCATACTTTAAAGACGAACCTAGCAATTGTTCAATTATCACAAAAATGCAATCATGGCATACCAAGAGTCGACAATGAAGGAATGATGGTAAGTACCAAGGACATTAGATTTTAATAGATTTTAATAGGTTGCCTGCTAACTTCTGCGATGTCACCCTGATAACCCAAACATAATGCAAATCTCCATTACAACGGGTCGATGACGTCATCTCTCCTTAGTTGTCAGACAAGCTTTTATTTTAGAAACCCTACATACGTTGTTCAGAAATTATGAACTCACCCGGAATGCATGAAATAAATATCGGAAACCAAATAATTTTAAAAACTTGCTGTTACAATCCCACCTTAAAGGTTTTGCTACTGAAATTAACAATAATGGAAATTTTAACTATGCCATACATAAAAATGGTTTTTAGTTTTTTACTCAAAATCCTTACACCGCACGAAAAAAAGACAAGGGATCAAATTTGCTCCAAACTGAGTGGGGATTTTAGGAATGATTTTTGTTTTCAGAAAAAGCAGTAGAGAACCATTTTTTCTTCAAGAATATTCAATAAAAAATCCCGTACGGACGCCACTGATGAAATGTTACTCCAAGGCTGTTTACCAAATTTAATAACAATATCTCAAGTAATAAAAAAGTTATGACTAAAAAACAATTTTTTTCTTAAAACTTTAACACCCTGTATTTCGAAAACGAAGCATTTGCCGATATATGTTTATAAAGAAAATTAGGGCTTATTTTGAATGCAGAATGCGCTGTTAAAGTTTGGACACTGCAATTCGGGACACCCTGTATAGAAGCAACACCTTCTTCCTCATGTAGAAAAATTGACCAAGAAATTGGTGTGCCAAAACTGACGGTCAGAGGATCTTGAAAAAATATAAGTATCATCCATATAAAAATAATATAGTGCATCATTTGCATCTTGACGATGCCGAACGCTGGGCACTGTTTTGCCAGTGGTATTGGCAACAAATCGATGCTAGCACTTGTTATCTGGTCAGACGAATGCTGTTTTTCAAGTACGGGAATTTTTAATCGTCACATTAGTAGGAACTGGCATAGTGAAAATCGGCATTTAATGTTTGAAAGGGCACAACAACGACTTTGGAGTTGGGGTGTCATGTTTCTTTTGGGCAGACATATAGTTTATGGGATTTTTGAAGGAGGTCTGACAGCACTTAGATACCTAGAAAACCTTGAGGAAGTTATTCCAGAACTCCTCGAAAATATTCCATTAGCCCAATATAATGCTGTTTACCTAGAGCAAGATGGTGCCCCAAGTCACTATTCTAGGCTCTTAAGGGAATTTCTTGATAATAACTTTCTTCAAAGATGGATAGGTACCAACGGACCTGTTAGATGGCCTTCACGATCTCGAGATCTCTCAATTTCAGATTTTTTTATGGGGCTATATATAAAATGAAGTATATAAAACACGATATGACGGCATAGCAGAAATTCGAGAGGCAATTCATTAGCCTCTCGAAATATGCGAATGAGACCAATAGTTGATTTTAACGCTTTTCAAAAAATTACAAAAATGTGCCAATTTTGCATTAGACACAATGGTCGTCAATTTAAACATTTTAAAACACCTTTAAAAATTAGTTTTGTTCTTTTTTTAATAATGTTATTTTTTTGTGTTATATTGTTACTTTATGCTATAAAACTGTTGTTACAAACTTACCGTTATTAAAAAACTCTATAGGTATTTTTATATAAGAAGATACCTTCGTTAGCAATATGTAACTTTCAATTGTTTATTATTGTTAATTAATGGCCTACTATTATATATTTTTGAAAAGGTAGAAAAAGACAAATTTTATACCCTATAAATATACACGGTGTTCCGTGACCAAAGTCTGCCGGGTCAGCTAGTCTATATGCACCAAATTACATGTTTTTTTTGAAAAGATCTTCTGGTTGCCGAGACCTATCAACATTATTTTTGTATTGTTTTATTGCGTATTTTTTCTATAAAACCAATATGCTTTTCTTCAATAACATTTCTGTACGATATGGTGAATGCGCGTCATATTCTTATAATTCTACTGAAAATTCACCGTGTCATTTAAAGGAAAAGGCAGATCAAGGACTGCCGGGCCAGCTAGTTGATATAAATTTAATTTCAATAATGAGCAAATAATTTTTCAGAGAATAATTTTTATAACAAAAATGTAACGAGGTGATAAATTAACAATTTCTGAAGATAATATAGAAGCCCACGACACCTGGGACACCCAGTAGGTATAACGAAAAAATATGTTTTATATTCAAATTCAGTGACTCACCATAACATTTCCTTACAATCAAAATAAATCTGCGTGTTATAACAAAGTATTGCTTACATTTACGAAATAAACTATATTTTAAACCGTTAAAAAGATGTAATTATGCGTTTTTGGAACGTTTATATTATAAATAATTTTATATTACTTGAATTTTAATATAATGAACATAATATTATGTATTTATTGCTTAAAGTCGTGCATGTTATAATTTGGATCAGTTCCAAATTATCAAGATAACAAACGGGTCCAGATCAAATCTAATCCCTCGTAATCCGAAAGAATTACGAGCTTTCGCCAGGGTTTGTGTTAATATAAAAAAGTTGCACACATTTACCGTTAATTTATATGAAAATTTTAGAACCAATTCTGTGCGGCTGAGCTGAAAAAAAAAGTAAATAATTTTAATTATTATTTTAATGCCTAAATTATCAATATGTTTATGATCAAATACAAATATCAATTACTTCTAGAAGTGAGTATTAAATGGTCAGTCAGTCAGAATTTAATGAAATGCATTTTGCATCTCCTGTCAAACCTGAAATTGGTGTCAGGAGATAGATAATTAAATATTAAGACAGATAAGTGAAATTCATTTCGTTGCAAGTAAAAAGTTTGAGATTTACCGAGCTTCAAAGGGCCAAATTGTCATTGTTCAAGCGTCATTTTCTCAAAAACAGTTAAATTTAGGCATAAGAAAGGTAACTCAATAAGTGTTTGGATTTTTCAGAAAAATGTAAAAATTTAATAAAATATTGGGCATTTCATTTAAAAAACGGATGATGCCTCCGGTTTGAGGTAGAAGCCGCAACACCGCACTATTTAAAATATTTTATAACGAGAGTATATTATGTTCATCTATAGCCAAAGCCCAATTCTCAAAACATCCTTTTCGTTGGGTGTCCAGATATTTCCAATAGGACACTTAACTTGAATCACCCTAAAACAGATGGGGAGATCTGTCAGTATGCTTCGATTTTACTTCTAAAAGCGAGACCCTTACATATTGTTAAAACATATTTGAACCATTTATATGACTTATTTATCGTTTTGTATTATCTTTTTTATTTTGTGAACCTTTTAATGTATATGCTTTTTATTCTTTTATGTTCCTTTTGGTATATATATATATATATATATATATATATATATATATATATATATATATATATATTGTATATGTGATTTTTTTAATAAAAATTTGTAAAGTTCATTTTGGCTTTTTTTTTCAGCAATGGAAATAAATAAAAATATATAAAATGAACTAATTAAACATATGTTTAATTTGTCAGAGACTTATTTAACACTCAGAAATGAAAATAGGAATCTTTTATTTTGTACCTTTCCCACTTTTATCATTTTTTAACCATCTGTAGTTTGGTGGAACAATTCATAGTGCATTTGCCATTATTCAAATAACAATATTGAACTTGTTTTTTTGGTTCCAGTTTGTTATGCAATCGTACGGATTAAATTCTGACTTTAAACTCAGAATTGTGTTAAATTCCGACTTTAAACTCAGAATTTTGTTAAATTCTGAATTTAAACTCAAAATTTTATTAAATTCTGACTTTAAACTCAGAATTTAGTTAAATTCTTACTTTAAACTAAGAATTTTATTAAATTCCGACTTTAAACTCAGAATTTTGTTAAATTTTGACTTTAAACTCAGAATTTAGGTAAATTCTTACTTTAAACCCAGAATTTAGTTAAATTCCGACTTTGAACTCAGAATTTTGTTAAATTCCGACTTTGAACTCAGAATGTTGTTAAATTCTGACTTTAAAATCAGAATTTTGTTAAATTCCGATTTGTAACTCAGAATTGAAAAATTAATAAAATTGTGGCCCTTCTACGCTTCCGTAGAAATTGCTTAATATTCAAATAGAAATAAATAATAAACTGATAAGTTTTATTATCGTTTCTCTTTTTATAAATGTACCTGTAGATAAATCTTTAAACATGGTAAGAAATAAACTTGATAACAACAACAACCTTGGTGAACGTACATCTTTTAACGATAACACTGTTATAGAATTATTAACTTTTTGTGTAAAAACCATTTATTTTGGCACGACTATGGGGCCTTGTTTATTGGCTGTATTAAATCATTATCACCATTTGATGGAGATATATTGATGACATTTTTGTATCTATAAACATGACCTTAAACATTTAAAAGATTTTTAAACCATAATAATTTACAATTAAATTTACTATTGAAAAAGAAACACACCAACAACTTCCATTTTTGACATACTTATTAAAAAAAACATACATAATTTAAAAAAAAATATTCAGAAAACATGTACACACAAAAAAAATAAATGCATTCAAAAGGTACAAATTCTTTTTCAGAAAACGTTCTCCTCGTCGGTGATGCATAGTTGGCACAGAAATATAAAGCATCTTCATTATGGGCACAATATTGAATGCTTAAAAATGGGTTTCTTAGATTTTAATAACGAAGCATATTCGCTTCGTTTTCTTTCTTCTCATTATAAGATCGTTGAATAATATACCATTCCAGTTGGTTTCTATTATAAGTAATTTTATTGCTCATTGTATTTTAAAACAAAGAGCATGGTATGTACTTGTTGCTTAAACTCGTGTATAATATAATTTGCGTCAGCTTCAATTTATTAACACCAGCAAACGAGTCCAGATGACATATAATCCCTTGTAATCCCGAGGGGATACGACATCACACAGGAGTTAGTTTTATTATAAAAATGTTAACCAAATTTATATGTAAATTTTATTCTTTGTGGATAAGCTAAATAAAAAGAGTAACTAACTTTTCCCATTTCTATTATCGGTTGGTTTTTAGTTTGTTAAAATTGATCTTATGGGAATTTCAATATTATCGGATTTTCGATAGTGCTATCTGCTAAATCGGTCACTTCAAAGAGTCCATTTTTCCAAAAACACATGGAATTTTTGTGCTTAATAGCGGCCATAAACCCTTTCTAATGCATTGTGTTTATTTAATAGAATAATGTATAAATGGTCATGACTAATTAATACCTTTATAATTTTTGCCTGCTTGTGCCTCTATTTTGGCTAATAAATCATTCCGGTCCAGGGTAGTAGGGAGATTGAAACAATTAAGAAATCATGGTTCTTGGGATTAGACCGTATCAAATTAGAATTACTATCCGACGTTTCGCCTTCGATTGCACGAGGCATCTTCAGGAATCTTTACTCCACGAGATCTGAACACTGAATGAGCTCGAAGAGATTCGGGCGGGCTTTTATACCCTTGCTCGCCGAACCGTGACCCTGTGTTAAGATCGGTTTCTACGTGTTATGTAGACCGTAACCCGTGTCTCTATTGAAATTTTTTGTATGTTTAAATATTTCAATAGATTCTCTAACTTTTCGTTTATAAAAACCTGGAACCGACGCTAGAACCTTGGTTTCCTTTACATTTATGAAATGGCCAGTGTTATGCTAGTGTTCAGCTACAGCAGATTGAACAATTTGTTTCTTTTTAATACATCGTTCATGTTCCTTAAGTCTAGTTGATATTGAGCGTCCTGTTTCTCCCACATACACTTCTCCACAGGAGCAAGGAATTTTATATACTCCTTCTGTTTGGAAAGGTACAAGATCTTTCGGGGATCACAAGCATTGTCCAATCTTCTTATGTGTATTGAAGATTGTACGTATGTTGGACTGCCGAAGTAATCGTCCTATCTTGTCTGTAGTCACATGTATGTAGGGAAGAACAGCACTACCTAATGGTGGCTCTTTATCATTCTCCTTTGGCGGAGTTGGTTTACTATATCTTTTAATTGAACGCGTAATATCTTCAGTGCAATAGCCATTCCCTTCGGTCAGTTTAGATGTTTCCGATGTTAAAGAATCTTGATCAGAAATGGAAATAGCTCTGAATACTAGAGAGTTAATAACCGATTTCTTTTGTGCTGGATGGTGATGAGAATTTGCATTTAAGTATCTATTTGTATGCGTCGGTTTTCTATACACAGAATGTCCTAATGTACCATTTTCCTTCCTTTGAACACATACATCTAGAAAGGGAATTGTTCCATTAGATTTAATTTCCATCGTGAACTTGATATTATGATGTTGCTGATTAAGGTGGTCCGGAAATATTAGGAGATTATCCTGTCCATGAGGCTAAACCAGTGCTTCGGTTTTAGTGGAGCGGATGTTAGAGCAATATCCTCAAAGGCTTCCATAAAGATATTCGCTACCACAGGTGATAGAGGAGATCCCATAGCTGCCCCTGAAGTTTATTCATAAAAAGTTCCTTGAAAAATCAAATAAGTAGATGTAAGACAAGCTTCCACTAGGTCTATTAAGTTTTTATCAAGATTATTATTATCCAGTATGTCTGATATAATGGAAATTGAGTCGTTGACAGGAACATTTGTGTAAAATGATTCTACATCGAACCTGACCAAAATATCTTCGGGATCCAACTTGATTGATGAGTTTTTCCACGAAATGTGCAGAGTTTTTAATAAAAGAATCTGTTTTTCCAGTAAATGGATTAAAAAAAATTGAAAGATATTTACCTAGTTTGTATGTGGGGGAGTCTATTGTACTGACGATCGGTCGAAGTGGTACGTTGTCTTTGTGTATCTTCGGAAGACCGTAGAACTTGGGAATCTTGGAGTTGCTTGGTTTTAATGATTTTTTCTCCGCTGGTGGTAGACTGGATGTGTTGATCAAATTTGTAATGCGTCTTTCTATTCTACTTGTGGGGTCTGCCTGCATAACCTTATATGTGTTGTTGTCCAAAAGTTGAGTAACCTTTTCCACATATTCTGTTCTGTCCATGACGACTGTGGCGTTGCCTTTATCTGCTGATTGCTGCTTCAACAGAAGATACTATGTTTTCTACGGGAATGCTACTCGGTGCTATTGCGAAGTTTTGGCCCTTGGAAAGGACGGAAAGTTCTGCTTCGGATAACGGCTTCGATGACAGGTTGATAACTGTGTTCTGCGGAAGTTTCACTGGATTTTTTCTGTTCAGGAGAGCTTTAAATTTCTTTTGTTGCTTAAGTGTAACTTCTTGGTGGATTTTTTCTGCCTGTGCGTTGGTAATGTTGTCCAAACTTGTAAATGTAGTTCTTTCTAGTCTAGAAGCTAATTTCAGATGAATTTCTAATAATTTCTGGGCATTTGTATTTAAATCACGACGTGTTGCCTTAATCCTTTCTCTAACTAATGCATTGCTAGCACGCTTATAAATATTCTGAGCAGTCCTAGAAGTAGTGTGATGTCTCACCTGTAGCGATTTCGGTACTACATCTTCATCTCGGCATCTAAGGAGAAAGGCCAACTGGCAGAGTAACTTCTTCTTGCTGTTCCGGAGATCGCCAAAAAGTTTTGGCATCCTTCTTGGTTTCCTCTCATAGAGGTTAGATAACATAGAACGGAAGCTTTCACGGCTTTGGTCAATTAAGAAATCATGGTTCTTGGGATTAGACCGTGTCTGAGTTGAATAAAAAAGGTGAATAATTTTAGCGGGATTGTCAGCAAGCTTTTTATATACAAATTTGATTCATTATTGCCGTGAACTTTCAACCCTCTTTAGATTTTTTTGTCAGATCTGCACGTGAAAAAAATGTAAATATCTCTAAGGGTTATGATCAATATTAACCGAATTAAGCTAACATAAATAAGGGTTTTCTTTCACACGGAACTTGTAAGGAATTTTTCTTTTTATTAAGAATAGTAAAGTGTAACTCAATTTAGCTCCGCATATAGGAATTTAATAACATTATGTTCTTGTTCATAGCAAGTTGTTATTGTTAATACATTGAAACAATGTTTATATATGTAAATTTGCGGGGTAGTAGATTTTCGTCTGAAGAAGAGATTGATGCCAAGACTATCATTGCTAAAAGGAACTACTTAAAAAATAAATCCTAGAAATTATTAACCATATATTTTATTCGCAATAAATTCAGCTTGACCCGGTCACTTTTTTGCTTGAATTACAACACCAGCAAAAAAATACAAAAGAAATATCATTCTGGTATCTATGATAACATGCTCGTTGATATAATATTTTCGTTGATTATATTATAAATCTTTATATAATTTAATACTTTTCAAAGTAATGAACAAATTTATTGCCTAAACTATTAACAGTAAACACAAGTAAACGAGTCCAAATAAAATATAATCCCTCGTGCCTCAAAAAGTTTACGAATATACGTGGGGGTTGGTATTAATATAAAAATGTTGACCAAATCTACCATTAATTTGTATGTAAATTTCATAATTAATTCCTTGTGGCTGAGCTGAATAAAAAAGGTAAATACTTTTACCGGGATTGTCAGCAAGCTTTTTATATACAAATTTAATTCATTATTGCCGTGAACTTTCAACCCTCTTTAGATTTTTTTGTCAGATCTGCACGTGAAAAAATGTAAATATATCTAAGGGTTATGATCAATATTAACCAGAGTAAGCTAACACAAATAAAGGTCTTTAATTAAAAAAAAAACTGGTAAATTTATTTCACCCGAAATTCGTAAGGAATTTCTCCTTTTTTTAGAAATAGTAAAGTGTAACTCAGTTTAGCTCCGCATATAGGAATTTAGTAACATTATATTCTTGTTGGACGCTATATTGCTTCACCATATTGGATTCGTACAACATAGCAAGTTGTTATTGTTAATATATTAACAGTTGTTTAATATGTATAAGCGTTAGTCCGTAATAGACAGGTTTAACTAGAGATAGACGATAGACATAGTGAGGGCAAGGAGGATCTTGTCGGTCCGGACCTTGCGCTGTACAGGTTGTCCCGTTTTCGTTGTTTCTATGGCATATCTCTCTTATAGTGAAGATAAAGGGTTGCGGTTTTCGCGACATGGTGCTACTTTTGTGACATGAAAGATGACCCAAACAAAATTTTCATAGCCCTCTCGTTTTTAAGACACAGTGTGAAATTGAAAATATTTTGCCCCCCCCCCCCTCGTATTTCGGTTGTTATTTAACTCTTCGAAAAAGGTAAAACTGGCTCTAATACAGTTTTCCAGGTAGAATTCAGTGGCGTAGTGAGCGACACCTCGTATATTTTTATTTTATATTATTCAGTTCACAATAAGATTCTCGAAAATATATAATAGTATACACTTTTCTATCCGAATCGCCCATTAATTTGTATTTTTTTAGAGATAGACTCAGTTTTTGGTAGTAGGCTAGGATTGCTTACAAAACAAATGAATTTTTCAGGTATATTTTATTTTAAGTAACAAGATTATTTTTAAAAATTCTAGAATAAATTATTACCCTGTATATCCTTGTTTTATACTATTTTACAAGAAATGCTCAATTTTTAGCAGTTTAACAATTCAATAATTATAATGTACAATGTAAGTAGATTTGTAATAAGTATCATAGCATTATTTATTTTACATTGTTATAATTTTAGCCTGTTTTTCGCTGCTAAACCCGTAAATCTATCAATCTTGAAAAGTGTTATTAATTGAATAAAATGAACATAATTCTACCTCAATACCTCTAAACAGCAACTAACAACAACAAGAACAACAAAAACTAATCCTACCACTAAAGATCACTAAAATAAACAAAAAACTAAATCTAAACCCTAAAGATATTGCTCGAAATGATGTCCATTTTGCCTTACGAAAAGCCTACATAATTTCCGGCTGTTGTTGCATTTCATTGAATGTCCTTCTTGTAGCGTTTATTAAATCGGCTAAGCTCTCATGTCTTGTTCTATATATTTTGTTTTCTAAAATCTCCACAGGAAGTTACCCAAAACCGAGAGATCTGGCGATCTCGCCGACCATCTTACAGGACCATTGGTCTTTATCCATTTTCCAAGAAAATTATTTTCCAAATACTGCCTTATTCTACCTGAATTATGAGCATGTGGTCCGTCTTGCTGAAAATATATGTCGTGTATTCCGGTAGAATAAGTTCCAGTATTTGGAAATACCGATCTGTATCTAAGCTTCCCTGGTATATACGATACATTATTTTTGAACCCAATATGAAACAAGAAATATTAAACCCAAACCTAACCTGTCTTTCGCGAGGAAATATTCGATGCTGATTTTCTTGCGACCAGTATCTAGAATTATGCCTATTTAATACTCCGGCGCTACTTATACAGTGTGTCCTAGATTCGCTTCTCTATATAGGGATCTCGGCTCCTATTATACCTACAGCAAAGGTTAAATGGGGAAAGTTTTAGAGGAAACTTATTGCATTCGATCTGGCTGGAAAAAATTACGGATTTCGTTTTTCAGCTGTCAAAATGTGACATTATTCAGACACATTTTAAAGACAAATAAGATGGCGTATACGATACGTCTTCATTGTTTTTTGTTAACCCGCAACCCGCCTCAACTTTCATTTTTCTTATGACCGCCATATTGGATTTTTCGATTTTTGAAAGGAGCCTAAAATTTCCAGTCTAGTGATATCTCATAAGTGAATTAAAGATTTTAGTGTCATCAAAATATCACACTTCGTAAATTAGGTTTCAATGTTTTTAAAGGAGGCCATGATTTATTTGTCCCAAGATTACATTAATAAGTAAGTAATGTATTGAACGCATTGAATTTTCAATACAACATGATCGTAATAACTACTTTGTAAGTGGGTAACATTAATTTACAAATCTGCAAAATGACGTCCATTTGCATCGAGACATTTTTGACAATTCGTGACTGTTTTTCGTACAACCCTGGTAAGTGTATTTCGGTTAATATTTCTAAATGTCTTCAGAACTGTTTGTCTCAGGATTTCTATGGTCACGGGGGGAGCAAATTCATAGATTTCATTCTTCGTGTGACCCCAGAGGTAGAAATCCAAGGGTGACAGGTCAGGGGATCTAGGAGGCCAAGATATTTAACCATTTAAAGAAATTATTCTTTCGTCAAACTGCTCTCTTAAGAAGTTCCTGACTTGAATGGTATTATGAGCCGGACATCCGTCTTGTTGAATCCAAGTTCTTCTTAATTCATCTTCCGTTAGAATAGCTCGTAAGGCTGGTACAACCTGGTTTCGCAAAAGCTCTAGGTACCTCCGCCCGTTTAGGTTGTAGTCAAACAAAAATGGTCCAATAAGTCGATTTCCTGAAATGATTAATAATTTATAAATAGGTGCCCAACAGTCAAGGGCGGCAGGGGAGGCCGTGTGGTACTAGAAACTATAAATTATAAAGGGAAAATTATCTTTATTAAAAAGTAGATATTTTTTTTCCAAAAATAATTATCGAAACATCCCGTAATGAATGAGCTTGTATACATTTGAAACCTATTCAGCTTTATTATGAAAAAGGAGAACATATTTGGTTAGCGGGAAGTAACAGCCGTAATAAATTATTTTGTTGGTATTGCATATTAATTTCGGAAATACTAAATCAATTTATTTCAGTGATATAATAATCTTAAAGAAGTACACCGTGCCTTAATAAAACATATAATATCAAAAGAACAAACCACTTGCGCTTTAAAATTTAAATTATTCGGAAATACAGCTGAACGCCTTTCTATAAATCATAATGAAAATCGAAAAATAATTGGACATTTGATTAATATGGCCTTGTTTTCATAACGCAAGAACTAGGGTTCCCGGGTATTAATAAATCATATTAAATTCAGACAATCAAAATAATTTTAAAGAATTAGCTAAATCTGCAGAAAATTTAGATAAAGTGTTCATAAATTTATAGTACTCAATTCTATTTTTATAGCTTCTTCGAAACTACAATACAAAATAATTGAATAAAAATGTAATACAATATCAAAAAAGTAAGTTGACTGACTAGAGTAGAATGTTTTTTACTCTTTTTTTTTATTAGATTATACTCTTTTAGTATCATTAAAGAACTAAACGAAAAAAAAGATTATTATTTGACCATCTTTTGGTGCCTATTTAAAAAAGATTGGTTAGATTAACTTACCAATAATCACCCATTCCAAATCTGATCAGTAGACGTCTCTCTGCCACTTCATGAGGATTTTGCACAGCCCAATGATGACGGTTGTGCCTATTAAAGACTCTACAATTCGTGAACCTGCTCTCGTCGGACCACAAGACATGATTTACAAAATCAGGATTTTCTTTACATCTCCTAGTATACCACTCACAGAACTGTAGTCGTCTTGGAAAATCGGTTTCCTTAAGTCCTTGTACTATTATGGGTTTGTAGGGATGGTACTTATTCTTTTTTAAAACTCTCTGTACTGTTGATTTTGGCACATTAGTTTCCTGTTCTACAGTTCTTACCGATGCACTAGGGTTTTCGTTGATAGCTTGTAAAATTTTTGCTGTCTCGATTTTCATTGTTATTATTGTATCCGCTTCTAGGTTGTCCGAAGGCACCATGGTTAATTAAATTAGCTACGATTTTCCTGATTTGGGTTTTATAAGGCTGCCTTCGTTCGGAGTACATCTCCAAATACCTTGCTGAGGTAAAGTCGGCGTTTCTGTATGATTGAAAGTACAGAGCTAACATGTCAACCTTTTCTTCATTTAAATACGGAATGCCGGCCATTTTCTATAGGTTTTGACAACTTATATGTCAGATTTATGATTTTATTAGGATAAAAGCGTACCTACTACTTATTAAAACACAGCTTTGATACTTTCAACTATTTAACTTAACGTCAAAGTCAAAATCCAATTTTGTTACAGATAAATCATGGCCTCCTTAGAAAAGCATTGAGAGCTAACATTACTTTAAATCATGGCCTCCTTAGAAAAAAATGAAACCTAAGTTTACGAAGTGTAATATTTCGATGATACTAAAATCTTTAATGCACTTGTGAGGTATCAATATGGCGGCCATAAGAAAAATGAAAGTTGAGGCGGGTAACAAACAAAAAACAATGAAGACGTGTCGTATACGCCATCTTATTTGTCTTAAAAATGTATCCGAATTATGTCACATTTTGGCATCTGTCAAATTTATCGTTCTGGATATACTGGCCAAAAACGAAATCCGCCATTTTCGGTTTCTCCCCGATATTTGCAAAAACAATTGGTCGTTCGTAAATCTGAAGCTGGATATCGAATGCAATAAGTTTCCTCTAAAACTTTCCACATTTAACCTTTGCTGTAGGTATAATAGGAGCCGAGATCCCTGTATAGAGAAGCGAATCTGGGACACACTGTATATGTCTCATCGGACCATATTACTTTTCTATAAAAGTCAGAGTCATTATCGCATTTTTCTAAATACCAGTTACAGAAAATCATACGATTCTGAGCATCGCCCGGATGTAAGTGTTGCGCCAATCTGAAATTAAATGGTTATATAACCTTGTTTCCTTAAAAATTTTAGGAACCCCAATAATCTGATGGATTTTTTTCCAAGTACTTGAAGGATCTACATCAATGGACGCCAGAATATTAACTACGTCTTCCTCGTTTTCCTTGTTATAGGTTTTGCATCGCGGCTTATTGAAAGATCCGAAATCAACTAGATTTCTTTTCATTCTAAGAAATGTAACATCACAGTGCTGACTTGGTTCTGGATACCTATGTTTAAAACGCCAAGAGCTTCATAAAAATGTATTTATTATAAAATACGACCAATGCTAAGCGTACCTTAATAAATATAGTTCCGAAGCATCGTTAACATCTTCGTTAGATTGTGCAAAGCAGAGCAACATGTCGTATTTTTCTTCTTTGGAAAACATTCGATTTCTAGCCATTTTTAATTATAAAATTTAAAATAATTGTTGCGGTTATCTAATCTAGCTTCAAAACGAGCCAGAGGTTTTTGACAAGTAATTTATTTAACATGACAAAAATTTTCTTTTGTTTTGTTTAGGCAATCCCAGCCTACTACCAAAAACTGAGTCTATCTCTAAAAAATTCAAATTACTGGGCGATTCGAAGTTTACTGTGAACTGAATAATATAAAATAAAAATATACGGGGAGTCCCATTTAAAAAATTATAAAGTTTGTGTTATATCTCAAAAACAACAACTCACATAACTGATTACGCGACTGGATTCTACGTGAAAAACTGTATCACAGCCAGTTTTTACCTTTTCAAATAGTTAAACAACAAGAGGAAGAGAATAAAAGAACCTAGCGATCCAAAAGACGCCAAAAATAAAAGTAAAAACGACCTGTGATATATTTATATTATCTGTGATAGAAACACATACACCCAGTTTATTTATTTATATATTTTACATAGCTTTACTTTACCTTATTTATACACACTTTTATTTGTTAATTTATTTTGTGCAAATCGTAAATAACACGAAGTTCAGTCAAATTAATATTAATAGATGCAGAAATGCACTGGACCTCCTATTCCACCAAATAGCAGAAAGCAAAATCGACATAGTCCTTGGACAAGAACCAAACAAGAAAATGGCGCTAAAACTGATAACAGACCAAGATATGGACTGCTTTATATATGTAGATAAAAAATGGATCATTAAAAACATCCACAGAGAAAAAGACTTTGTAAATGTGGAACAAGGACAAATAATCATATTCTCAAGCTATTTCTCTCCAAATGGATCAATCGAGGACTTCCAAAAACTGCTAATGGACATAGAGGAGGTTATTAGAAGGTCCAAAAAATCAGTTATTCTAGGTGGCGGCCTAAATGCAATGACTCCATTAATCGGCTCCAAGGTTACCAACAAACGAGGTAGATGTCTGGAAGACTGGCTCTCTTCAATGAATCTCCCAGTACAAAACCTAGGAAATACTCCAACCTTCTGGAGAAAACCGGCTCCTCGGTGATTGATTTCTCAGGGTGGCATGTAGATGCAAACTGCGAAAACCTCAGTGATTACAGAACAATGTCTTTTGAGTATTATAAATCAGAAAAAAGAGAAGAACAAACCGAAAATACCGCCGGCTGGATAGACTGCGAGAAAGATATTGAAAAAAATGTTGTGTGTTAAAACACACTCTCTGATGCCAAGGAAGCGACACCCGAGGAGATCATTGGGGTAATAACCAAACACCGCAATCAACATCAAAAACAAAAACACAAAACATCCCCAAAACGGTCAGTATACTGGTGGAACAGCAATATAGCAGAAAAAAGAAAGAAATGCATTAAAGCCAGTAGAATACTATCAAGAACATCACAAAATACACCTTCATGTATAGAACATAGAAATGAATACGAGGAAGCTAAAAGAGAACTAAAAAAGGCAATCAATGAAAGTATAAAACCCAAATGGCAAGAATTATGCGACGAACTGGATAACGACATATGGGGAAGAGCATACCAGATTGTAAGGAAAAGGCTAAAAACAACAATATTCCAACAGACGAAATAGAGAAACAAATTGCCAAGCTGTTTCCCAGAGAAGAGGCAATAGTTTGGCCAATTTTAGAAATAGCGTCCAGCGATGTTCCCTCATTCTCAGACCTGGAATTAAGCACAGCTATAAACAAGCTCAAAACAAAAAAGGCCCCAGGACTTGATGGGATAACACCCAGAATCTTTAAAATTATTTACGCAAAGAATGCAAATAAAGGCCTCGAAATGTATAATGCATGCCTGAAAGAAGGATAATTCCCGTCGATATGGAAAAAATCTAGGCTTATCCTACTGGAGAAACCACGTAAGAAACCTGACGAGATAACAACATACAGACCAATATGTTTAATAGATACGGCTGGCAAAATACTTGTGTCACTCATCAATCAAAGGTTGCAACAAGAGCTAGAAGGTAAACATCTACTCCACGATAACCAGTACGCATTCAGAAAGGGAAGATCGACAATACACGCAATAAATAGTGTTAAAAATTACGTTGCTAACATAAGGCGCAAAGCGACTAAAAACCAAAGTTTCGCAGTCATGATTACAAACAAACAAACAAACAAACAAAAGTATGCTTTATTGCCGCAGAAAAATTTTACAATTTTATGGACAAAGCAAAATATACCTAAAAATAAGACATATCAAAACATTAATCGAAAATAATTTCGACAGGTCAGTGCTTTTTTTTTTAAAAATGTAAATTATCAATTTACCAAATCGTAAAACACACGTTAGAATATAACATAACATTGCAAACAGTAAATGAATCATGATAACCCTATAAAAGTAATCAAACACACATGTACGAGGTGAATAATTTCGATGACATTGAAATCAAAATTGCAACTATGCGACCTTAAACTCTATGTTATTATAGTTATACAAATAATTGTGATGTTAAACAGAAGGTATATTGAACTAGTGTAGAATGTAGTATACAAAAAGAATTAAATTGTTTTTAATCCAATACCTAACAAAAATAATTAAGTTTTAAGTGAATGTTCGACAGTTCTTTTCCCTATATAATGATTTACAAAATTCTATGCTACGAGTTAGGACATGACTCACAAAAGATTTAAGTAAACAAGCGAGTTTAGTGACAATTTAAAGAGACTTACTCACTGAAAAAAAAAATCATTAACGCTGTAAAATGGTCTCTCAATGAGGTATGGTTTGGTGTTTTTTCGAAATTGTGCAAGCATAGGGATAAATTTTAAATGTACTGGCAGATTGTTGTAAAGTTTTATGGCGTTGTAAATAATTGATTTTTTTATTAATTCTGTGGAAGGAATGTGAAGATAAATATCATGCCTAGAGTTTCTGGTAGGGTATACATGTTGTGGCCTTTCTGGGAGGGTGTTTATATGTTTTCTCAGCAAACATACCGTTTCCAAAATAAATAATGCAGGAAGTGTTAATATTTCATATTTTTTGAAATAGTATTGGCAGTGAGCTCTATTATTTAGACAAATAACGAATGGCTCTCTTTTGAAGCATAAAAATACTACGAAATTGCTCGGTGGTACAGCAGCCCCAAAAGGGAAGGCCATAGCGGAGGTGGGATTCAAATAAAGAGAAATAAGTAAGTCTGGCAGAAGGAACGTCTAGTTCTTTTGAAACTGATCGAATGGCGAAGCAGGCGGTAGAAAGTTTTTTAGTTAAGGTGTCTGTTGCGAAACAACGCAACCAAAAAATTATGTTTTATTTAATACCTACCTAACTATAACTTCTCATATTCATTTTAAAATCAAGACGACCCAGTTAGGCTTAAAAATCAATAATAACGCCAACAGCGGTTCGAAGAATTCTAGAACCACGAAAAAATGCTGCAAAAGTCACGTAAGCATTTTATCGGGATGAATTCGGAAGATCTTAATAAACAGCCCTTCAGTCGCTTATGAGTGGGTAGCATCGCTCACGCTTGCCGGTCGTCGCCGTCGATCGATAATACTTTTCACGTACCAGTGAAATAATAATTAATAAAGCAGTTTTTAACGAGATAAAATCGGGATATCCTCGTTTGGTGAAAAGGTTCTGCTCCAAGAACAGTCACCAACAGTATACATTCTTTTAAAAGCGAATAATAGTTTAAATAAAGAGAAAAATCTCTTTTTGTTGTCCAAACCAGGAAAATTATTATGAAATAAAGTTGGTATTGTTGTGCTGGGTGACTAATTGTTCGGTGCTAGTAACAAGCACAATTCTTAGCAAGTTCCAGAACAGAACAGTCACTTAGTGTACCTAGTACAGTTGTTCGTACTCGTTTTATAAATTCAATTCATCACTGAAAGCTCTAAAATAACAGTAAACAGTGTTTTGACGTAAAAAAGACATTTTGTTGTTTTTTAGTTGGACATTCCAAGTAAATTGAAGTATATTTACTGGACACAGACAGTGTGAAAAAACTTGTGTAAAGTTGTGTAGTATCGTAGTGCATACGGGGGAGAATCAAAAAATAAGTTTTTGATAACATCAACATTTTATTGTTTGATATTCTTATTGATCAGTGCTATTTTCAACAAATGAGAATATGATTTTTTCACGTTTTTATTAAAGGCATTTTATTATAAATGTAAATATTTCATGTATTTTCTTTTTCTTTAAGTAAGTATAGAGTGAATGAAAGAATGTGTGAGTGTTATAATTTAGGAAATAAGTAGTACTATTTGTTAAAATTTCATTTTTTTGTATGAATAAATATTATTTTATTTTAGTAACTGCTAGAAATTTTTATTCAAAAAATTTAACCAGCGTCCTTGATATTTCAGAACATTTATACTAATCTAATATGGGGAAAGCTTATCCTGGTATGCTTGTACGATGTGAAGAATAAGTTCATATCGTACAGTGTCAATATGATTAGACCATTTTAGGTTGCTATTTATATTTAAACCCAGGAATTTAACCGACGTATTCAATATTGCTGTTATGTGCCTGAAGTGGTTGTAAAGTTCCCTTATAAGATAACGCCACCGTTTTATCGACGTTAAAACAAAGCATATTGGAATCGGACCAAGCCTTAATTATAACCAAGTCTTTGGAGATACTAGAGTGTAAAGACGTTGTATCAAAATCACTCCATGTTATGCTTGTGTCATCAGCAAAAAGGGAGATTCTTCCATTAATTTTAAGGTTCGTGATATCATTAATGTATAACAAAAAAAGAATAGGTCCCAAGACTGAACCTTGAGGGACTCCACTTGTAATCAACTTACAATCAGAATCGGAACCATTAGCCCT
Source organism: Kuschelorhynchus macadamiae (assembly GCA_030620095.1). Classification (NCBI taxonomy): domain Eukaryota; kingdom Metazoa; phylum Arthropoda; class Insecta; order Coleoptera; family Curculionidae; genus Kuschelorhynchus; species Kuschelorhynchus macadamiae. The sequence goes on from JAUTXW010004562.1 coordinate 39,089, forward strand.
TACAAGTTGTTGCCTTTTTCCAAGATAAGATTTGAACCAATTTAAAGAAGTACCACGAATTCCATAAAAATTTAGTTGTTTATCAGAATTTCATGACTAACACAATCAAAGGCTTTCGCATAGTCACAAAAAACTGAGGCAGTTGGGTGGTTGTTATTGAGAGATAAGTAGACGCCTCTAAGCAACGTGAACATGGCGTCACTGGTGCACTTGTTGGGTAGAAATCCGAACTGCTCCGGGGATATTATCTGATGTTTCAGGAGAAATGGCATAAGACGGTTCTTCAGTAGCCTTTCGATGATTTTTGATAGCACTGGTAGTAGTGCAATTGGGCGATAATTGCAAGAGTACGCTAGACATCAAGAATGCCTTTAATTCAGCACCGTGGTACAACATAATGAAGACTCTTAAAGATGGAAAGATCAGTCCGTATCTGATCATAATAATATAGTCCTACCTGTCAAACAGATGGATCACTTCGGCAGATGGCAAAAGTCACAATACCAACTGTGGCGTACCCCAGGGATCCGTCCTAGGGCCTACGCTGTGGAACGCTTTCTACGACAGCATACTAAGGGACAACTACGGAAAGGACATACTGACTATAGCATACGCAGACGACCTTGCTGTCCTCGTTAGCGCTAAGACAGCAATGGATATAAAGAGAAACGCTGAACACACAAGCAACGGTATCATTCACAAACTCGTGAATATGGGACTAGAGGTTGCCACCCAAAAAACAGAGGTAGTCATTCTGTCAGGAAAAAGATCTCTCACCAACATAACGATCCATATAGGAGGGAAAGATATTGAGGCTAAGCCCTATATAAAGTATCTTGGTATTCATCTTGATAGGAACTTCAGCTATGCGGCGCATATTAATCAGATCGTAATTAAGTCGCAGGTGATGATCCAAACCATTAAAAGAATCCTAGCAAAGAATAACGGACCAAAATCATCAAAACGAAAATTTCTAGCAAACGCGATACTTTCTGCGGTCCTGTACGGCGCCAACATTTGGCAAGAAGAAATCATGATTCTTGGGATTAGACCGTATCAAAATGGAATCACTTTCCGACGTTTCGCCTTCGATTGCACGAGGCATCTTCAGAGATCTTCACTTCGCGAGATCGGAACACTGAATGAGAATGAGCCCGTATCTCTATTAAACTTGTTAGGATGCTTATAAATTTCAATAGATTCTCTAATTTTGCGTTTATAGAGTCCCGAAACCGATGCAAGAGCTTTGGTTTCTTTTACATTTATGATATGCCCAGTCGAATGTTGGTGTTCAGATACAGCACATTGTACAATTTGTTTCTTTCTGATACATCGTTCAAGTTTCTTAAGCCTAATTGATATGGATCGTCCAGTTTCTCCAATATAAACATCACCACAGGAACAAGGAATTGCATATACTCCTTCCGTTTGAAAAGGAATAATGTCCTTTGGCGATCTCAAATATTCTCCAATTTTCTTGTGTGTGTTGAAGATTGTAAGTATGTTGGACCGGCGAAATAACCTTGCAATCTTGTCTGTGATTCCGTGTATAAACGGAAGAACTACATTTCCTATCGGCAATTCCTTATTAGTATTTTAGGTAGACCGTAGAACCGCGGGATCCTTGTGCTGCTTGGCCTTAATGTCTTCTTCTCCTCTGTTGGTAGGTTGGATGAATTTATACGGTTGGTTATTCGTCCTTCAGTTTTGTTGGGCGGGTCTGCTTGAATCACTCTGTAGATGTTGTCGTCCAAAAGTAGTTGTATTTTTTTCACGTAATCTGTTTTGTCCATGACGACAGTGGCATTTCCCTTGTCCGCTGGAAGGACCAAAATGTCTGTATTGTTGTTTAATGTTTTTATTGCCGTTCTTTCCGCAGCTAATAGATTCGACTTAGGCGGGTTAGAATTTTTGATAATCTTCGCTGTTTCATACCTTATTGCGTCAGCTTCTTCTGCTGGAAGTCTTCTAATTGTCGCTTTAACTCATAACACTATATCTTCTACGGGTATGTGTTTTGGTGTAATGGCGAAGTTTTGACCTTTAGATAGGACGGATTGTTCTGCTTCAGTAAGGATTTTGGAAAATAAATTTATAACGGTGTTCTGTGGCGGTTTTAGTGGTCTTCGGCTGTCTAGCAGTCCTTCGAACTTTTTTTGTTACTTAATTGTAACTGCTTGATGTATCCTTTCTGCTTGCGCATTGGTAATGTTATTGAGAGTTCTAAATGTTTGATATTCAAGTATAAAAGCTAATTTTAAATGAATATTTATTAGCTTACGAGCGTTTATATTCAAATCACGTCGAGTAGCTTGTATCCTTTCTCTTACCAATGCCATACTGGCTCGTTTGTAGATGTTCCTTGCATTTTTTAGTGTCATGTGGTGTTTCATCTGTAGAGATTTTGGTACTACGTCTTCATCTCGGCATCTAAGGAGAAAAGCTAGTTAGCAAAGTAGCTTCTTCTTGTTGTTCCTGAAAAAAAAATGCAAGGAACATCTACAAACGAGCCAGTTTGGCAGAAACAACTTGTACAATCTGCTGTATCTGAACACTAACATTCGACTGGGCATATCATAAATGTAAAAGAAACCAAAGTTCTTGCATCGGTTTCGGGACTCTATAAACGCAAAATTAGAGAATCTATTGAAATTTATAAGCATCACGCGTCACGCCTCGGTAAACACAGGTCGACTATAAATAGCCAGCCTGGGTCTCTCCGAGCTCATTCAGTGTTCCGATCCCGTGAAGTGAAGATCCCTGAAGATGCCTCGTGCAATCGAAAGCGAAACGTCGGAAAGTGATTCCATTTTGACTCGGTTTAATCCCAAGAACCATGATTTCTTAATTGACCACAGCCGTGAAAGCTTTCGTGCCAACGCAAGCAATACTGGTCATAGCCCGCATACCACTTATAGAACTGGCAGCTATGGAAAGAGCAGCAACATTCAATGTACGACAGACAAAAAAACAAGAGGCAAGAGAAACACTTTTAAAAGAGTGGCAAAAAGAATGGGACAAATACTCTGACTGGACAAAAACATTTATTCCAGACGTAAGAAAGTAGTTCGGCAGAGGTTTTGGAGAGGTCGACTACTACTTAACTCAAACGATGACGGGACACGGGGCCTTCAAAGCCTACCTTAAGAAATTTAAAAAGTTCGAGTCCAGTGCATGCTGTGGAGAGAACGACACGGTGGTACATGCAATTTTTAACTGCACTGAATACGCGGCATATAGAGAAAAGAAAGAAAGAAGTCCTCTGACAAGGCAATCAATAAGGCTAATATTGGAACATCGATATTGGAGGGAGAAAAACAATGGAATGCTATCACGGAATGTTTAAAAAATATCATGATTGAAAGGGAGAGTGTGTAAAAAGACAAGCAAAAAGTGAAGAATAGCTATCCCGAAGTCGGCGACTCTCGAAATGGAGCGCCAACCCGACTCCATTCGGGCATCTAAGATCGACAGGTGCCAAGCCCGTCTCTCTACAGTAGCAGTAGTCAATAGGAGTGTTTAGTTACCGACTACTTTCCTTACATATCATTCTGGGCCTAGAGTAAGACCCACTTAATCCATCAAATATTACATCAGCTTTTACTTACATTACTATTTCTCTTTTATAAAAAAATCTTAAATACAAGTTGTTTGAGTTTATCTTCCACAGTGACGGCTCGTGAGTATATTGAAGGGTGAGGCTACATGAGGTTAATTTTGTTGAAATTTGAATAAATTTCCACGTCACCCATGAGGTATTATTCTGCGACGCGTTGACCTTTTTTTTTTAATGGAGGTCATCGCCAATAGCCCTACTAAACCATTAAAAACTAAAAAAATAAACTCTAAAAAAAGTAAATAAAAAGTAAACAAAACAAGTAAAATATGTACACCTATCACTAAAATATAGCGGTGATTGCTATAATAAAAACATAATTTAGTTTATTAAAACTTAAAATAAATAGTTGTATGAAATAAGATAAAAAAACTACTTTTTGTACATTAAATCTATACGTCTGTCTTTTAAGGTTGCAAATTTATCTATAATTTGGTCGTAAAAGTTTTGGTCTTCACTAAGTTCTGACAGTAATTCCTGCTCTATTGACATCATTGCTAAACCCGAAAGCCGTTCTTGTGTCATTGTGTTTCTTAGGTAGGTTTTGATCCGTTTAAGACATGAAAAATTTCGTTCGGCCGATACACTTGTTGCGGGAATAGTTAAAACTAAATTAAAAAGCTTATATGCTTCCGCAAAAATTGCTTTAAAATCTTTAAATAACAAAGCTAGACTTTTTTCGACATCTAAATTTGAAAATTGTTCATCCCTATACAATACAGAAAGCTCATTCTTTAATCTATCTCTGTCAAAAATGTTTGGATAATTTTTTAATAAATTATTTAATAAGTCGTCTGGAAAGCATTTAACATATTCCGAATATTTTGTGCAATCGACTAAAGCAAAGAAATTTAAATTATTTAAATTTTCAAACCGCGTCCCTAATTGAAGAATTATACAATCTATTATTTCGAAATATAATATTTTATATTTAGTAAAAATATCAAAGTCGCTAGAACATTGCCCTCGACGTGTGTTAGTTGGCAGAATAGTGGCTTTTTTAGCAATATTGAAAAGTTCTTTGAAATGGTCCTCGTTTCTAAATTCAATAATTTGTTGCTTGGCAAGGTTTATTTGCGAAATGCAGTAATTTATATCTAAATGCTTTAACTGTAATATTTGAAACAGTACATCAGTGCAACTAAAAATTTGTTTATAAATATGCCTTAAAAAGGCAAAATTCGAAATCATTAAAATGCTTTAGAAATCCTTTTGCACCATTAATAGATTCTGTTCCAGAACTTAAGTCATTAATAATAGTTTCAAATACTATAATTAAATTGTCCCATTCATTAGCCACTAAGTTTAAAATTTTAGACCGTGTATACCATCGCGTTTCTACAGCTCGCGGAATTCTTTTACCTACTATCTGATTAAGCACAAAAGACCGTTTTGGTGATTGGTGGAAATAATTTGGTATTCCTAATAAAGTGGCAAAAAATATACGACTTTGGGTAATCAGTTTTGTTCCCTGTTGTAAAACTAGATTTAATCTGTGGGCGCAACAATGAGTAAACATAGCTAAAGGGGCAATAGATCTAACTTTTGTTTGAAGCCCATTTATTTCACCTGCCATAACACTAGCCCCATCGTAACACTGCGCGACCAATTTATTTTTAAAGTCATAAGGCTCTAAGCTGTTTTGTATTAAATGAAAAAGGCTCTCTGCTGTTCTATTATCGCTAACGTCAAAAAATCCTAAAAATCTTTCTTTTAAAGATCCGTTGGTCACATACCTAACTGTTATCGAACACTGTGATTTTTCTGTTATATCAGTACTATCATCCGCAATTACGCCAAAAAAACAACAATCGGTGTCATTGATTTTTTTTTTATATATTCTTGAATATAGTCATGTATGCAACCAATTAGTTCATATAGTCTTAGATTGTCCCGTAAAAATATTACTAAGTTTAGCACAATGTTTAGTAAGTTCGGCATTTCTTTTTATTAAGCATGCAAATATTTCCTTAAAATTGCCACGGTTAAAAGAATCTGTTGTTTCATTATGACCTCGAAATGCCAAGTCCTGTTTACCCAAAGTAATAGTAACATCAATTAAATAATTTTATAATAAACGGTTTTTTCGAACATTTTCATTATAAACAATTTTATTAAGACTTGCATTTTCTTGTAGTACATCCGCAATAGTCGCCCTATTTTGCTCCAGTCTTGTAAGTGCTACCGAATTTTTAATATGCTCTCTTGAACTTTCATGCGATTTTACTGCTCGTGAAAAATTTTTTAAATCCGAATATCCGCCCCCTGAACTCCAATTATTTTTGACGCAACCTAATAAAATACAAGGCCAACAATATAAGCTTTCTTTATAAATACTTCCGCATAGCCACCTATAAGTTTCGTACCAAGATATTTGAAAAGTTCTTGAATATTTTTTACCTTGCCTCTTATCGTTAAATATTGCTAAAATTTTCGGCGTCGGACGGCTACCTAATATCTGTTTCTTTTCAGTTTCGCTTCTTCTTAAAAAAGGCGTTTCAATTAATGAAGCAATAATGTCGTGAATAGGATTCATTTCAAAAGCAAAAAGCAAATACAAAAAATGGAACGGTCCAACTTACCAAATGAAAACAAAACAAAAACTTACTCACGCGTATTTATTCACCTTAAAAGACGAACGCCCTCAATCAGCGATTATCGCAATCTAGTTCCTATTTCTTTCTCAGCCGCACGCACCACGTAAAAAGAAGCCGTTGGAATATTTCGCTAGTCATGTGATTTAAATAACCAATAAAAGCATATCCAAGCTACAGATTTATCGCCTCAAGAATGTAATAGAAAACGCGTGCATCGGCAATCGCCATCCCGCTCTGTCGTAATCAGGTGACTCGCCGGCATCGGCACGGGCCGTTGATAAATAGGTCAGAAGTCGAAACTTTCCAAGCTAAAATTATTTCGCCTCATTCCAGAGCACTTTCTTTAGGAATGGGTTTGCACGGATTGCACGGTCGGTTTTTTGATGTGGTCAGAATTTATTTTCTAAAATATTTATTATGGGATTATATTTTGTTTTTTTTTTAATGTTATTATGTTGTAAAACTGTTAAAAAGTATATTTCTAATTGGTAATAGATAAAAAGTTATATAAAAAAATTCTCTTTTCCTTTATTTTGGGGGTAAGGCGCGGCCTCAGAGGCCTACCCTGACGAGCCGCCACTGATCTTCCACCCTCTTTCTAATGAGACTTTTAGGATCCTTTTATTTTAACTTCCAAATTAAAACTCAATACTTTGAGAACGACACGTACAAAAACAAAAGCAATAAACACTTACTACTTACTGCTTTATCTAAAATCATTAATGTTGGTGTCTCCCGCACTCAAGCCGATCCTTTTGCAGAGGAAAATTAAGTGCCCTAAGGGGAATCGGATTAAAAGGACCGATTACAGTCGAGATTCTCATCGGGTAATTTATCGCCACAATTTAGGGGACTCAATGTGGAATTGTTTTGTTCGGGAGTTGGCGAACTAATGCGGATACAATGGAGCCGCAGGGAGTTCATAGAGTAGATACACTGACCCGTTTCCCGCTCAGATTAAGTATATATAAAGATACGTAATGCCAATATCAACACCATTACGAACACTGTCTCAATAATGACCAACTCCTCCCACCCCGAGGGATATTCGTTATTTAATATCAGTGATTGATTTTGCTGCTCCAACTGTTCCAAATAAGATATTCGAGCAGCAGTTATTTGAAGCAAGAAACGGCATTTACCATTTTTAGAGATAAATATTAATGAAGGAATACGTTTTGCCGGGTTGTCTATCAAAATATTGCCGCAAGGACCTTTAATTAAAATTTAAATATTTTTTTTAACAATTTTGTTCACTTGGTGATGCCACTATTTCTGTCTCCGAAATGGTAAGTGCTATAAGGTCGGTTAGCGAAAAGTTTTCTGTTTTGATGTCCATTCAAGGTTCTTTTACAGTGTTGCCAGATTCTGGCTAGTTTCTAAGACTCAGGGAATATTTTCAAAAATTATAGATTTTCTTCCATTTGCTTCCCATTTTTACCTCTGACTTTCTTTGTTCAAGTCAGCAACATCAACTTAATTTTTTTTTAATACGAACCTGGATCTGTTATACTCATTTTTAGAACCATTTTTAACATCTTTCTAATGATGCACTACATAAATACCTTAGACGACGTTTCCGCTTTCGAAATTAGTATACACGGTCAGGCCAAAAAGTTATCGGACCCTACTTTATTGTTTTTTAATTGGAACACCCTGTATATTTATCGAGTATAAAAATTTTCTTTTTTTCTACCTTTTCAAAAATATATAATAGTATCAGGGGCGTGCAGTCCATGGAAGCAAGGGAAGAAGTGCTTCCCCAAAAAAAATTACAAAACATCTTCTAAAATGTAATTTTTGAAATAGGAAACCATTAATTTAGTTTATATTAAAAATGCTAAAATATTATTTTAATTAGCAAGCCCATAATAAATGCGGCCTGGACTCCTACCCAGCCAATAGAATATCGAATATAACCTATGCGGTCCGCTAGCTTCTCTGCAGCCAAGTCCTGTATGCTTGATTTCCTGTGAATCGAGCCAGAGGTTATTGAACTTTCCACCGGCTATTTGCAATTTTTGCATTTCAGTTGCGTGCTTTAAGTGGTGGCGAAAGCTATCGTTGGAGTAGATTCTTTGTTTGAACGGCTATCCGTGTGTTGTGTAATACGTACGTCGGGTCGTGCATGGTGCGATATGGAAAACAATAATACGGACGTGGATATGCAAGAGAAACAATCCATTGTAGCCTAATTGTAACATTTGTAAAAATTTAAATAAATAAATCTTGCCAAAATAAATTAAAATTGTTAATTACCTGGCTGTTATTCGACAACTGTTCAAGACAAATTTTAAAACAAACTTTCACGGTCACAATCAAAACTAAATAGAATGAACTCATTCCAAAGCGATTTTAGCCAAGGGGTTTATCAAAAAAAAAAGGTAGGAATTTGGCTAAAAAAATTAACATGAAGGAAGTGCTCTACCTAAAACTTGATCTTAATGTACTTATATTTTGTCTCTTTCCCTCTTATTGATTTGGTAAAAATAAACGATTTTTTAAAGGATAGGCAACTCAGAATACAATAAATATTTCAATAAATCTTTATATATATTGAATTTAAATATTTATTTTCGAATAATTTATGTTAGATATTTTTTATATTTCCCTCTAATCTTTACGTAAGCCTCGCCCTTAATAATTAACTTTTGGAATTTTAGGTTTTTAATAAATAACGAAACTGAAGTGGTCGGACGGAATATTTGGGTATTAGGCGTACATGAAAAAGAGATGTTAGACTCGCCGCTGTAAAAAGTCAAGCTTCATTGGGCACTCCAACGATCTGTCAGTTGAACGTCACCGATCAGCTGTTTTGTTGGACCGCCTAATTAGTTGTCATTTGAGTTAACCCAAATTGTAAAACGAAAATAAACAATATGCTTTTTAAACCAAACATTAGAAGGATTACTTAAATAACACAAACCCTTGTTTAATGCATCTCTGACATGTGTTTACAGGAAATCAACAATATAGGTGACATTTTTTAAACTATATTTTATCAAAAGACAAGTATTTAATGAACTGAACGTGATTTTGAAAGGCAATAACGTATTATTAAACCAAATTGGTAGTATATAAAATGTTTCTAATTTATTTAGCGTTACCAGGCTGCAATGGAGATATTGGAAATATCTGGTTTAGTTTGTAATACATCAGCTCATGCCCAACCATGTTTTTTATAACGGACTTGTTTCTGAACAAAAATATATTAAGGTAAGATAATTGGACAATCATGTGTTAATGAACATCTACTATGAAATCCTTATAAAAATATTGTCCTTTTATATGGTGGGTATTAAAGAAAGCTTGAACAACCATACCCTCAGCATCTGTAAAATTAAAACATATGTATATGACACACCAAGTTGTCAGTTACGTACAATATTAGGTACTTATTTTAAATAGTTATGAAAAATAGGACTCGTAAAATAATATTTCAAATCAAACAATCTAGATAACTCCCAAAATTTAGTCCCTGACATCTTGGTGAATGACAAAATATAAATATAGTACCATAGCAATATCATAATTAGACTTATAAATGTATCTTATTTTGTTACCGTAAAAGTGTAACGTTACAAACTAAATTGGATCACACTTCCCTATTTGTAATAAACCGAAAAATTCATAATGACAGACGTTACGCGTAAAGGAAATTTACTAATTTTTCTAAATTAAAACTTGAATGCATGTAAGTATTGTGAAAAACGATAGGTAAATTGTACTGCCTTTGTTAAAATACCAGTTTAAATAAATGCATAAGGCATCCAGTTAAAAAACTCAATATATATTTCTCTCACAAAAGGGCATTATTTTATGCACTGGACGTATCTATATTTAAAGTTCAGATCTGTTCCTGACACCTAATATTTTCTCCCTCTTAACAAATAATAACGAGGTTGAACATTTTTATGTAACTGCATGGCGTATGGAAAAAGGATGTATTTGATATGCAGGCTGTCAAGCTGAACTTACTTCACGATCAGTAGCGTTCCAGAATCTGAGTAAAAAAGAAGTTAAACTATATTTTCTGCAGAATTTATTTAGCGGATAGAGTCATATTTATTGTCAAAATGACTAGGTTTGAACCTGGCGTATTATATCGTCGGTATAATGCCAAAACCACGAATGTGCAAATTTTTAGTTTCGAGAAAACGGGGTTTAAGTGTTCAGTTTAGTTTAAAAAATTGATATCTTGAAGTAAGATCCTCAACTATGAAATAATTTTAATTTTCAATCAGCAAGATTATGTCAATATGAAATGCAAATCGATTTTTCTTTTTTTTTTCAAAAAAATGCACATTCGTTTTTTTGACTTTGCAAAAAAAGTAAATATTTTTATTCATGCAAATGAAAAAATACACATTTTCAAAAACACTGGTTTATTGACGTTCTAATTACGTAGGATTCATCAAAATACAAGAAAATAAAGCAACATTCTGACAAAAAAACAAAAATTCCTGAAAATACAGGAAAAAGTCATTAATCTAAGTAACAAAAGTCTTGGTAACCTGAAACTAGAACAAAACTTATCAAAATAAAAACATTAGAAAGCTAGTAAAAAAACTTAATTTGAAAAGTAATATTCTAATCTTGGTCGTCAGTCTCAGATTCTTCGCCTATATCCGGCTCAGGTAGGTTATCTCTAACATCACCGGTTGTTTTTAACGACTCGTGAAAGGGATGGTAAGCCCTAGGAATAGTTAAGTCCTTGCACATCTTTAGCAAATCTGTTTTTTTTTTTGCTTTACTTATAGGAAGTTCACAATTGAAAGCTTTATTTACCATCAGTGTTGTAGGACGACCTCTGTTCATTATTTTACGGCAGTCTACCTCCGAAAAATCCTCAAGAAAGCTAGTCTTGTAATACAGTTTTAAAGGCTCGTCTTCAAGTATCGGAGCCAGCAAACACTCCTCCATGGAATTTTGAAATTTGAACAGCTTGAAAAGCTTTTGAAATCATAAAATTCATCATACAAAATTTTTTACTTCGAAAGGCTCCGGAGATACACGAGCACTTCGAATCAATTGCGCCCAACCATCAGGAGTATACACTGGTACATACTTTGCCTTCCTTTCAATTTTCGAGTGGATGGAGTCTCACTCCATTTCACTGTGACCAATTTCAAAAAAACGGTGATCAATAATACGCAAGGACTGATGGTTCTTCAGTAGATGCATACACATAGAAGCAAACACAGAATTCTTCTGTTGTCCACCACATCCATCTGACATCATACGGACCTCGGTGATTTCAGTGTGGAACATGATAAAATCATACACACAAGAGGCTATCTCATTTGTTCCACGTTTACCTTGAGTCTCATCCCAGAGATAACATTTTACCTTTTGGTTACCCAAATTGTACATTGTCAGATTATAGACTGCCAATTTTCGTAAATAGAAAATTTGCTGCGGATACTTTCGGAGTATTGAGGACACTTGCAGATCAAAATTGAAAGCTAGAATTTGAGGATTTCCTTTTGCGAGGGTTTTGTCTTCATCACGAGACTCTCTTGGGGCGACTTTTCTTTCTAGATGTCCTTTGTACTCATCTTCTTTTAGGATTTTTTCTTCTTCAGTTAAGGAGTCTCGTACCAAGCATCTCCTGCATTGATCCTTTTTCGGTTTAAGAAAACCTAAATTGTATCCCTGAAATACTTGTCGGTATTTTTCAAAAGTCACCGGTTTGCTTTTGTTTGTGATGCAGATCTCTTTATACATTCTATGCATTATTGATAGATTGAGAGATGGGTCCAGGGTCTAGAAAGACAGTAATGCGATTCCGATAGAAATGAAACTCTCTGTTTCATCACAGGTTTGTGTTTTGTGAAAGCCACTAGATGAACATTTTTTTAATGAACTTCGAAACGCCGTTATATTCAGCGTAGCCATAAAAAACTCTCTGCACACATGGTGCCTAGAAACGCCAACAGTAAAGAAATACTTGTACGTGAATGTTCTACGTGAATGCTCAATATTTCGCGTGATGCGTGCTTTTAAATTTTGTTCTACGTGGCTGTTTATGAATTGTCGCTGGTCATCAATGTTATGCAAACTACGAAAATCCGCGTAAATTTTCTGGCGATTCTCTTCATCAACAAGTTCAGAACATTTGTGTTTTGCTTTGCCAAGGCATGTAGCTGGTAAAAAAGGACGAGCAAGCTTCTTAATACCTCTGTGTCCAGTATAGGATTCACCCCTCACTCGTTTTGCCTTCCTGATATTTTTTTCCACCCTTCTCGTTCCTTACCCTTTTAATGTCAGGTTTTTTCTTGTCAGGTTGTTCATTTCTCTGAATATTCTAGACTGCTTCTTCACTTTTAGATGGTTCATAATTATCTGATGACGAATTGGAAAAAATGTCCAAATCATCAGAAACTTCTTCTCCGGGCAATGGTGGAAAACTTCGAGGGTACATAGTTGAGGTAGGTTGTCGTTCATTTTCTGTAATAGCAAAATATCCATTAATGCCAATACAAAAAATATAACTATAAATAATTAACACTGATCTTGTAAAACACTTTTTTTTTATAAGGTACCAGGTACCCATACAAAGGCAAATAAATGCATGGTCTAAAAAATATAGTAGGTAAATAACTTAGACGCATGCTTACCTACAACTTCTTCTCCGGATATTTGTGGAAGAGATTCAGGGTCCATGGATGATGTGGATGGATGCGGTTCGTTTTCTGTAATAGCAAAATATCAGTGTTAATGTCAATACAGAAAATGTAGCTTAATGCTTAAGGCTAAACTTGAAAAACGCAGATCAGGTATTCTACTAAGTAATCTTTTTTATATAGGCAAATAAATTTATGGTTCAACCGTACAGTAAGTAAATAACTTGGACTTATGCTCACCAAAAACTCCTTCTTCGCATATTTTCGGAGGAATTGCAGGCTGCATAGTTGAGGTACATGGCTGTGGCTCGCTTTCTGAAATAATAAAATTATTGTAATAATATTATACAAACCGGCAAAAAAATTCGTAGTCTGAAGCATTATAAGTGGATATGTAGCTGAGACTCATGTTCTCCACACGAACCAAATATTATTACATCCTCATAAACAGTACAAACATTATTCTTATTATTACAATTTTTACTATACTTCTTAATAGGCATATTTCGGCTTACCTTTTGCATCCAATTTCTTACTCAGCGCCAGTATCTTATACGTACGAGAAGACATTTTTATGAACAGTTTCACCAATGTCTCTAATTGTCACTGTCAAAAACACTAATGTGGCACATTCACTATTTAGAATTCCAGAAACTCACTAAAACTTCAATGCCAAAAACACGAATCAGCTACAGACTTCTTTGGCCTTGCAACAACTGAGCTATGAGCACATTCTCGAAACAGACATTGGTAGTGGGAGGGGGTTAAACGCGCGAATCACTTTACTTTGGCATTGAAAAATATCAAGGTTAACATAGCCGTTACAGTACTTAGTTGAAAATCGCCAATTTTGCACATTCGTGGTTTTGGCATTGTACCGACGATATATGATCGTAAGACTTCTATATAAAAAATGTGTTTCCATGCACGAAAACAAAAATTGCCCGAGAATTTGTTATAACAGAAGGAAATGTACCAGGTATTCACTATTTAAATATTTTTCGAAAATTTACTGAACTTCGTCCGCCTGGCTAAGGTTATAGTGGATGCGCATTCTGACGAATTATTGTTATGACGAACACGTCAGAACTCGAACGAACAAATCAAAACAAATGGACGCAATTATTGTGGTTATATTGCGTGCGGCCTGCTCGTCAGATTACCCACGAATTCGTCTGAATAGTCTGAACGTTCAAACAGTTTTGATTTTTTGATCCGAATCGTTCGTATTTGTTTGCAATGGATGTCGAAAAACTAATCGGTTTGGTTTTTGAAAATAAATGTTTATGGGATATGAAGCAAAAAAACTATCACAATAGAGATATGTCTCGCCAGAAATGGGAAAAAATCGCTAGAGAAATGGATAGTAATGGTAAATACACACCTGGTTAAATTTTATTTATTTCAAATATGGATGTTTTGTTTACATTACATTTCTTTCAATACCTTTTTTATGACGATTTTTAAGCAAAAATATTATATTGAAATTGTACTTCACCATAGGGGCTGCAAAAGTAATTCTTGAAAATATCTCTTATTTGACTGGCTGTTGATCCATAATGGTTGTAGCGTCTTGAAACAGATATTTTGTCATTTTGTATATTTTGTTCGGGCTGTACTGGCACTCCTTCAATGTCAATTATTATATTGTGCAAAAAACATGCAGTTTGAACTAAAATATCGACTTTCTCGGGGCTCACTTGCAATTCGGTTTTTAAAAATCTCCACTTAGCAACTAATATACCAAATGCACATTCAATGCACCGTCGAGCCCTCGACAGGCGGTAGTTAAAAATCCGCTCTTCATTTGTAAGATTTTGTCTAGAATATGGCTTAAGTAAATATGGCTTCAGTGGGTACGCCTCATCGCCTACTATTACAAAAGGAGCTTTGATTTCAGTTAAGGGTAAATAAAATCAGGAGCTGGAATATTGAATTTGTTCGTCTGTAAACATTTGTAGACGTTAGAGAGAGAAAATATACCTCCATCGCTTTGCTTCCCGTAACCTCCAACATCAATAGTAACAAACTTGTAATTTGCATCAGCTATGCCTTGCAACACAATTGAAAAATATTGTTTATAATTATAGTATATCGATCCTGAGTTTTGTGGTCATTTAATTCGAACATGTTTTCCGTCAATGCTGCCAACACAATTAGGGAAATTCCATTGTTTAAAGTAGTCTTTTGCATTTTTTTGTAACAAATCGGTTGTAGGTACCGGCATATGTTTCCCTCGAAAAGTATTCCATATTGATAGACATCTCTCATAAAAATTAATTAAAAAATTATAAATTATTATTAAATCGCCTTATTTAAGTACATTTATTTCAAAATTATGTATTACTAGCAGTTATACTCGAGATTTTCGACGAAAAAATTATAAATTATTATTAAATCGCCTTATTTACGTACATTTTTAAACAGTCCATAAAAATACAAAAATTTAAAATAAACGTGTTTAGGTATTTTGTCGAAAAAGTACAAAAAGTACCCGTTTTTTAAATTTAAAAAAAATTGTAGTTTTTCAGGGTTGTTTTATCCCCTTTGGAATTTAACAAGAGAAAACTTATCTTATCAGCTTTTTACGTTAAACAATTTGAGCAGGGTTGTGATTAACTATTACTGACACGATTTTTTAAGACACTTTGTATAATAAAAAAAAATGAATTGAAGTCCAATTCATGTCTATTTTCCTTCTTCTATTTTTACATTTTGTGAGGCCGCCATTCTATTTTACCAAAATATAATTTTATCATCCCCATATGACCCTTTATTTTTGAGCAAAATTTGAAGTTAATCGGATAAGTAGTTTTTGGGCTATGCCGCGTACAGCAGACCGACAGACAGGCAGAGCGACGGAAATGGGCGACCATGTTTTTTCGGGTCTAGGGAAACTAAAACGTAAAAATCTGTAAAAATCTCGAAAGGTGATTTTTTCACGATTACAGTACTTCCCTTTTACGAGGGAAGTAAAAAAGAACAAACACAATTTGTCCTATGGGTATTTTAGTAAGCGTTGTTTTTGTTTCAGTTGAAGCCGTAAAAAATAAGTGGCGTGGTTTGCGGGACACCTTTCGTAAAGAGCTTCAAAAGCTACCGAAGCCACGTTCTGGACAAGAAGGAGGACCAAATAAGGAGCCAAAATGGCCATATTTTAAAAACATGCTGTTTTTAAAAGATCAATTTGTGGGCAGAAAATTGCAAAGCAGCACTGCGGAGCCGGAGGTGAATACTCAATCGCAAAATGATGACGGAGAATCTGATGAATTACTGGAAGATTTTGCTGAAACTGACGTCATTGTCGACCAAAATGCAGCACAAAAGGCAGGAATGGAAAAAAATACCGAATCAACAGATTCACCGGCCGCGTCTACAGAGTTTGTCCCATCTGAAACCAAACGTGTTAAAACTGTCAAAACTAATACCAAATCTAATGCAATTCAGCAACTTTTAATAATCGAACAGGAAAAATTAAAAGAATTTAAGCGAAAAGGTGAAGTAGTACGTCATCAAGCAAAAATTGAGGAGGATGCTGACTATCATTTTCTGATGAGCTTATTACCTTATTTAAGAAAAGTTCCCGAAGACAGAAAACTACACGTGAGAGCTAAACTGCAACAGGTGTTTTTTGATGAGGAAGAATACCAACAATCATATTGTGGCAATGACAATTCATATTCGCAGCAGGCAACCTCCCCCAGACGCTCATTAGCCCAGTTTGGAATGCGTTATCATCCCATGAACAATTATTATGCTAGGGCTCCAGACTTCCAAAACACTTCTAGGGCCACTAGCGAAGAAACTTTGAGACGTTCTGAACAAACTCATCCTACAGAATGTGTTCCTTCTGGGCCAAGTAGTGGAGAAATTTCTGATCAGCAGCAGCTTGATGAAGACTTAGCTGCATCATATTTTTCACGTACCGACCCAAATATATAAACATGTTTTTTTTTGTTAAACGTTTTGAAAGAGTTTTATAACTATAATTACATTAAAATTAAAATAAAGCACTAATATAAAAAATATTGCAGCCTTACCTTAATGTTAACGCCAGCCTTTCTTTAGCAGATATACACTCACAAAAATTTGATTGTTTGGTAATACTTTCTTCGATTCCTTTAAGAATATAATCAAAGGTTTCTGGTAACATCCTGAAGTACCCAAAAAATTTGTTTGGTTGTTCTGAAATGTCTTTAAATAACGTATGGTATTCCCCATTAATTGATCGTGATGAAAATATTTTATTTACGTGTTCGGTTCTGCCCATTAAAAAAATTTTAATAAAGGGCTTTCCAAAAATTGAGACTCATATTCTAAACTTTCATTGTCATCCATCTTGACAAAACTGAACTATTAGCATGATAGCATGTACTATAACCACCGACATCTGAAAAACTTTTCTGACGTGTTCGTCATAACGATAATTCGTCAGAATACGCATCCACTATAACCTTAGCCTATGCAACTTAAAGGCGGTTGTTTGTATGCTATAGACAAGGAGCATATACATCCCAGTCTGTTGGAGTTAATAACTTTTCAACCATACTATAAATGATTGCAACAAACAAAAGGATTGGAGTATCCCGAAGAATACACTGGACTAGATAAAAGAGAGCGCCTATTTTTTCCTTTCTTTTGATGCCAGAATGAAAGCGCTAGGTTAAATATTGTAGAAGTTTTGGTCGATCAACTGTACGAAAATCAAACTTTAAATTTAAAAATCGAAAATGTGTTTAGTTCGAAATATAGTATTGAAATATGCATTTTATCTTTATAATTTTTATTTTTATCATTTCTTATTTAGGCGTAATGGGTGAAAATAGAAAGTTAATTTTTTGAAAATTGCAAATAAATTAAAAATCAAATTTGTCCAAAAGTCTAGGATTCAAAATGAACCTTAGGTTAAATTATACCTTTCTGTTTGGTTTTTTGTTGATTATCGATCTTAGTTTCGGTTTTATGAAGGGTTTTAAGGTCAGGTCAAAACGAGCTTATTTTGGGCTGTAAAAAATTTTCTATTTCTCTGATTGGACTCAATAGTTCAGAAACAGTGTATTTTAACTTTAGCTTTCATATTCTGAATTTTGAAATTATCTTCATAAACAAAAATTTTTGAGATACCTCTGATTTAGAGCTCTCGTATCGTCCTGGATATGAGCTTCCTCGTGAGCTTCTAAATTGTATAAATGAGGTTTTTCAGTATCATCTGTTATTCTTTCACCTGAATACAAACAATGAACTTATATAAGTGGTCGACAGGCTAATATTTTGTTCGACGAGCGTGCTCGAAGTGATTACTTTGCGCACTCATTTGCGTGCGTAAAGTTGAACTTTGCTCACGGAAGCTCTTTGCGCACAATTTTTAATTCGCAGAATTATCGTTAAACAGGACTAGATATTTTAATGCTTTCAGCAATAAATCATATTCAAAAAATAAAGATCTATCGTGTTTCTTGTTACACTTGTAGAGAATTTAGCCAAATTTACTCTACATTAGAACTAATTAAACGACTTGTATCATTACTTGCTAGTGTCAAATGAGACAAAAATAAGTTCTCTTTGCCACCTTGCAATTGTGACAATTCTAGTCTTTTTGCTATGTCAACCAAAATACAAACATTCAATAATTTGAAAAAAGCCTCAAAAAAAGTAATTCTGTTTAATATGTATAGTTCGGATGAAGAAATACCAGAGGAGGTACTAAAAGCCATAGAATTAGCAAATTTGGAGCTACTGCCAGTAAAATCAAAATAGAAGTATGATAAGTAGTAGGACTTTTCGGGAAATGGTCCAAGGGAAACGGTGTGAAAACGGTTAAAGAAGAGGTACTATCAGCTTATTTTCTTGAATTAAGCAAAGAATTTAGACCAACTACTTTGTGGGCTAAACACTCCATGCTTAAGAACGTTTTAAAAGTTAAAGAAAATATAGATATAAGCAAATTCTACAAATTAACTGCTTTTATCAAAAAACTTAAACCAAAGAAAGCAAATATTTTTACAAAAGAAAACATATCGGATTTCATGAATAAGGCGCCAGATAATATACCGGGTGGTCCTTTTAAGGGGATGCAATGGGTCGTTGGGGGACATTTTTTGACGGAGTAAGTCATGTATTAACCCTTTCCACTGTTTAGTGGTGGGGGTAACTTTTAAATGTGAAAGGTGCCGTTTTTTTTTTTCCAAATTCGTAATCTCCAGAAAAAATACGTTATAATCAATGAATAATTTAATGTCAATATAAATGTTACTACGTAAAATTCAATAAAATTAAAAAGAAAATCAACAGAAGAAAAAACTGATATTAGGTACATGATTTTATTTTATCACATTTTCAAAATGACGGCCATTTTGTTCTAAACATTTATCAACTCTCTTTCGAAAAGAATTCCGCACTATGAATAATACATCTGCGGTGATTTCACGAACTGCACGCGTAATCCTTTCTCTCATGTTTTCGGCTGTAGTTGGAACAGTCACCATGAATCAAAGCCCACGTCAAATCCAGGCACGGCCTATGCCTTTCGACAGTAATGTGGTGGTGCGAACGTCTTGTTAAAATCAAATTGCTTCACGTTGTTGCTTTGGAATATTTGGCATCAATCTTTGCAAGTCATTTCACAGGAAATAGCAGTATCGCTGTCCATTAAGATTACCATCAAAAAATTGAGGTTCAATAACAACTTCGCCAAATATCCAACACCAAGTATTTATCGACCAAGGGTGTTGATTAGCGACTGTTCGCATCCAGTGTGAATTTTCTTCAGCCAAATAATACAAATTATGACGATTAACTTGACCATGGTTAGTGAATGTTGATTCGTAAGAAAATGTTATGTTTTCCAGTGAGTTGTTTTCATTGATCCATAGTCGAAACCACCCACAAAATTGCACCCGTCTCTCGAAGTCCTGTCCATACAATTCTTGATGTGAGGTAATATGGTAAGGATGAAATTTAAAATTGTGCAAAATCCTGAGAACGGGCGTTTTACACATACCGGCGTCTTTGGATAGTTCTCGGGAACCTATATGAGGGTTGAGAGCTACTGTTCCCAAAACTCCTACCGCCAAGTCGTCGTTCGTTTTGGTTTTCCTCTTGCTGCGTTTTCTGGATGAGAGTTGGCCGGTCTGGCGACTCCTAGTCTCTACGTTTGAACGTCATGTGAGATTTTGGTGGTGTGTGTGCAAATCTTACCACTTTAAGTTCAGAAGCATTGCGATCGTTTTTTCTACATTCTCCGATAATTAATAACATGTCAACTAGGCAGTCGAATTCATTCATTTTAAGGATATGTAGTTAAAATCTCAACTAAGATTATTAAATACGAACAGAAATAACACTAAAATAATAAACGAACTAAACATACTCGAAGATAATTTAAGAAAATTACTGGCAATATCATAACATGTCAAGTCGTTCGTTGTCATGATAACTGCAATAGTGGCGGCTGGTGAATCATCGTTGCAGTACCGCAGAGCTCCCAAAAAAAACAGGAAAAAAATAATTCACTACATAATCTAACCAAAATACCATATTTTTTTACCCAGTTGACATGGTAATTCTCGAAGGATGTAGAAGAAACAACGACAATGGTTCTGAACAAAATGGTTGTTAGTACTTTTTCTGGAGATTACGAATCTGAAAAGAAAACTGCACCTTTCCATTTAACATTTAAAAGTTACCCCCCCTCCCCTAGAAAGTGGAGACTGTTCCAACTACAGCCGAAGACTTGAGAAAAAGGATTACGCGTGCAGTTCGTGAAATCACCCCAGATATGTTATTCAGAGTGAGGAATTCTTTTCGAAAGAGAGTTGATAAATGTTTAGAACAAAATGGCCGTCATTTTGAACATCTGATAAAATAAAATCCTGTACCTAATATCAGTTTTTTCTTCTGTTGATTTTCTTTTTAATTTTGTTGAATTTAGCGTAGTGACATTGACATTGACATTAAATTATTCGTTGATTATAACATAGTTTTTTCTGGAGATTATGAATCTGGAAAAAAAACTGCACCTTTCTATTGAACATTTAAAAGTTACCCCCCACCCCTAAAAAGTGGAGAGGGTTAAAACATTACTTACTCCGTCAAAAAATGTCCCCTAACGACCCATTGCATCCCTAGAAATTTCATTTATTTTCAATCAGCCGTTTTTTGAATATCGCTTTGTAACACTTTAAAAGGACCACCCGGTATATCTTTTGTTGATAGTTGCTAATATTTTTATACTTGCAGGCGCCTGCAGCAGACAGGAATTAGCAAAACTAAGAACAGTTGACATTGACGACAAGGGAAATTTAATTGTAGTCAAAATTCGGGATTCAAAAAATTACACTTCACACTCTTTTGTTATATCCGACGAAATTAAAAATGGAAAGTATAACTTTGTTGGCCAATTCAGGAAAAGGACTTACCGATGTAAAGCGTTTAGGCGGCTGGAAGTATTAACGACTCAACTACATACAAAAAAGAGTTATGCAACAATAGTTTAAGTTAAAACCATCCAGTTGAAATACCAAGTTTGTCAAATTGCGAGAAAACCATTGAAGTTCAATTTCATTCATTAACGCCGGATAACGAACTTTCTTCATCAGTTTTCCCATGAAACCAGTTACACTTAGCTTTAAATCTGCAGCATGCCACAAACTGTACTTACAATATTAATATTGTTAATAATAATAATAAGTAATATTATTTATGTTTTAAGTTAAAACAAAAAGTTTTTCTAATTTATTTCAAGTTTTTTACAATTTTATGACGTATAAGAAATATTGTTTTACCCGCGCTTGGACACCCACTTTAATCTACATCATCAAGTCGGCTATAAATAGCCGGCCTAGATTTCTCCCAGCTCATTCAGTTTCCCGATCTCCTAAAGTAAAAATCTCTGAAGATGACTTATGCAATCAAAGGCGAAACGTCAGATAGTAATTTCACACATAATTGACACGTTCTAATCGCGAAAACCATGATTTCTTAATTGACCACAGCCGTGAAAGATATCGTTCTATTTCATCCCTATTTTATCGGATAAATAAGTAAGCTTTTGAGCGGGTACAGACAGATCGACGACTGACGGAAATAAAAGAATATGTTTTTCGAGGACCCAAAAACGCAAAGATCCACAAAAATCTCGGTAGGTGATGTTTTTACGATTACAATATTTCCCCCTTACAAGGGAAATAAAAACATCAACATTCAGTTTATTCAAAAATCGTCAGTAATTTATTCCGAATTAAACAAAATTGCAGACCAATGGAACTTTTTGTCAATATTATTTTTATCTAAAGCCTAACGAAACAGACAGAACACGAATTGGGAAAACAATGAATCTGTTTGTTGACGAAAAGATTATGCAAATAAATGAAAAACTGTTTCCACCCTTTGACGGGCAATCAAAAGTAAAACTAATTCCGCAGACCAGTGACTAATTTTGAAAGCTCTAATTAAATTGGCGTACTGGCCTGGTCGAATTTCTCGATAGGTTTTATCAGATTTTTGTGAAAGCTGTCTTAAGTTTATATAATTAGAAAACTCACCCTAGCGAAAATATCTGAAATTGAACATTGTTAGTAAGTTTTCCTTCAAGTTAACATAAACGTATCGTTATGTCTGCCAATACTCTATGTGTATATTGTGTAAAAAGATTAGTTGAGTTAAAATTCGGTAGGTGACTTTTTACAATGCGCTTTAATAACTTCCCCTTTTAACTTCTGAACCAGTCAAGAAAAATTTTAGAATTTTCCACACTTTAATAATCAAATAAATACTTTTTTTTTTCTGCGGCCGTGCGGAAAATTCATTATTTAACCATCTCGACCTTATTTATTTGTCATTGGTTGATTTTATATGTGCGTATTTTTAAGTGAATTTGACATTCTGGCCATGCAACACGGGGTTCCAGAATATATTATGAACGCAGCAAAGGAAGTAGATTTGAATTTGCTTACAGAAAAATCCAAAGTCAGATACATTCAAGAATACGAAAAGTTCTTCAAATGGTTCGCCGACAAGAAAATTAACAACATTAGTAAAGAAGAGGTGCTTTTAGTTTACTTTCTAGAAATTTCAAAGAATTTTCAACCTTCTACAATGGGGTCCAAGTAATAAATGATAAAATGTATGCTAAAATTTAATAAAAACGTTGATATAAGCAGACATTTTAAATTGATTGCTTATTTAAAAAAGAAAATGGTAGGTTTTAGATCAAAATAGTCTAAAATTTTAAACCACTAACATGCATGAAAAATGTTTAAGCATTGCGCCTGACGATACTTATTTACTAATCAAAGTCGCAACACTAATTGGAATCGCTGGAGCCTGCAGTCGTGAAGAGTTAACTCATCTGTTGTGTGAAAACGTAGTCTAACAAGAAGATTGTTTCTGGTGAAAATACCAGAGTGCAAGACTCACCAGAGTAGAAGCTTTGTTATAACTGAAGAAAAAAATCTTAATTTAATCAAGAAGTATGTTTCTGCGTCCCAAAAGTACACCACATCAAAGTTTTTTTTTTATTTCGAAAAAGGTAAATGTACTACTCAAACTGTTGGCATTAGTAAGTTTGGTAAGATGCCATTGGACGTGGCTTATAGATGCTCTTCGGCTACTATGATGGCAATCGACAAACGTTGCAGAATAATATGTGGACGAATCCATAAAGAACAAAAAACGCATCGTCATCTAAATTCTATGTTCTACAGGAGAAAATTCCCAGGAAAATTCGTCTCCGCCTTCGCCCTTGCCTTTTACGAGTTTCGCGTATGGAATTGATAGTATTGCTGACAATGGACAGTTTAGAAGAAAAAGTGTCAACACTATTGCCAGCACCAAAAAGGCTATCTATCAAAAAGCTTCCAATTCGGTTACCTACCGTGTTAGTTACAATAAAGAATAATTTTTTTAAACAATTTTCTATAGCTCTATATAGTTACTACTTTTTTCCAAATAATTATTTACTGTTAAATATATAATCGTTTGTTTGTTATAGTTTAATAAAAACTATTAAATCATTACGAATTATGTACTTCCGCACGTCTGTAGAAAAACTATTGTACCTAACACTTGCCGAAAATGTTTTTCCGCACTCGGCTGCTTCAAACAGCAGACTCGTCTGGAAAAATTCATTTTCCGCACTTGTTAGGTAAATAACTATTCTTTGTGTATATTTTCTGACTGAATAATTCAAGATGGCGCACTGTGGTTTAAATATAATTTTTCTACGACTGTCAATGCTCAATAGTAATTTCGAAACGTAGTGCATTATTTTATACACATATTTATTGTACTTTAATCACCATGGTGATTCAACTACAAAGTTCCCATTGTGCAAGGGTATGTTTTAACAAAGGTTGCGTTGACCAAACGCATAGCAATGCAACCAATGCAAATACAAACAAACTAAATGACAATAACACTGCCGACAAGATTTTTCTAACACAGGCCAGTTCATTATTTTCACAATGGAAATACCCTCCCAATAATAAAAAAATATTCGGAAAGTCCTAATACGTACCATTTTTTAATAGCCTGATTATAACCTTTTATATTGGCAGGTAAACAATTTTATTGTGGGGCGGCTAAAATGGGTCCATTTTACAACGGAAAAATTACCTAGATTGGATTGTTTACAACATTAGACATAAAATAAACGTTAAACATCACTCTCCTGTAGAGTTTCGAATTCAGTGGTTCTCTGTGTATCGATAAGCTAGTGTATGTGAAGACGAGAATGTCGAGTCAAACGCGCCGAAGTTGCGAAATTTCTCCTGACCAATTTTGTTATATTTGTGGAGAATTTCTGGTGAAATCACAAGCCAGGCTATTTTCCAAAATTGTAAAAAAACCTACTTTAAATATTTTGTTGTGTTAATTGGGGATGAAGATAAGCGGTGGGCTCCCCATGTGTGCTGTGTTAGTTGTAGTGTATCACTGATGCAGTGGATGAAAGGAAAGAAAAAAAGTATGCCTTTTGCAGTTCCAATGGTTTGGCGAGAACCCACCAATCATCCTGACGATTGTTATTTATGCCTGACAAAGACTGAAGGTTATTCCAAAAAGGGAAAGCACAGAATAGAAAATCCAAATTTGCAATCTGCCATACGACCTGTTCCTCATAATGCAAATTTGCCAGTGCCGATTGCGCCTTTAAATTGGCAAGCTATTGATTTGGGAGATAATGAAGATAACGCATCATCAGGCAGCTCAGAAGAACAGTGCACCGATCCCACTTTTACCACAGGTCTCACATCCGGCGAGCCACATTTGATTGTTCAAAGTGAATTAAATGATTTAGTACTTGATTTGGGGTTATCCAAGCAACAGTCAGAACTTCTGGGTTCCCGTCTTAAGGAATGGAACCTATTGGCCAAAGAAACAAAAATTACGAATTTTAGAAAAATAAATGCTATGTTTTCTAAATTCTACTGTATCGAAAATTCGTTGTGCGCGTGTACTGATATAGACAGTTTAATGCAGGAACTTATTGAACATTTTCCCCGTGAGTGGCGCTTATTCATAGACTAATCTAACTATAGCTTAAAAGCTGTGTTATTGCACAATGGAAATTTAAAACCCTCTATACCAGTTGCCCATTCAGTTGCAATGAAAGAAAATTATGAAAATATGCGCACGATTTTGGATAAAATAAACTACAATAGGTATAAATAGCAGACATGTGGGGACTTAAAAGTTATAGCAATTTTAGTGTGACTTCAGGTGGAATTACAAAATATTGCTGTTTTCTTTGTTTATGGGACAGTCGTGCAATAAATCAGCATTATGCGACAAAAATTTGGCCAGAAAGAAGCGAATTTCAACCGGGATCGCAAAATGTTAAATTTATACCTCTTGTTGATTCCAAAAATGTCCTTTTGCCTCCTCTTCACATTAAACTTGGGCTGGTGAAAAACTTTGTGAAGGCTTTGAATAAAGATGGTGATGGATTTAAATACCTAAGATAAGTCTTTCACCAGTTAAGTGATGCCAAATTAAGAGAAGACATTTTTATTGGGCCACAAATCAGAAAATTGTTGGACGATGTCAATTTAAAATTCATTTGTTAATATAGTAAGAGGATTTTTAAGCAACAATATGGATGAAAATTATGAACAATTAGTGAATGAACTCTTAGATGCTTATAAAGCGCTTGGTGCCAGAGTGTCATTAAAAATTCACTTCCTCCATTCCCATCTGTCATTTTTTCCTAAAAATTTAGGAGCTGTTAGTGACGAGCAGGGTGAAAGGTTTCACCAAGATATCAGAACAATGGAAATTCGGTACCAAGGACGATGCATGCGATAGAGCCATGATGGGTGACTACTGTTGGTTTTTGAAGAGAGAAGATAGCACTCCTCATAAATGAAAAAAATAAAGTTTAATTAGTGTTTTAAGTTAATATTTTTCTCGTTTGCTTTTCTCTTAGATGTATGGTATGTTTAATTGGCAAAAACTGTAAATATAGTCAATAAACAGGGTTTTTCTGAAATCACTTTTTCTGTAGATATTAAGTTTCGTAACATTCGATATGGTTCTACAACTCTAACAAGAAAACCCTACGTGCTACGTGTTACAACAAAAACAAATTTTTGTCGGTCAGTGTAATTATTATATTCAAATAAGGTGGAGTTTGAAGTGTTTTATGGTTAATAAAAGATTATATATTATAATTTAATTTAACGGCAGCCAATGTTTTAGAGGCAGCAAACGTTGCCTTATTAAATTTGGTTCTCAAAAATCCAAACAAAAGTACAAACTTTCTTATTATCTATTTATGGACCAACAAAGAACAGAAAAATAGTTCCTGCTTAGGAAAATGTTTTGATAGCTTACCTTGGAAACCTATCAAGTAAATTTAAATCTTCTGCTTTATGGTCACCATACAGTATCCCAAAAACTCTACTAAATATTAACAAGGAAGTGGATATAAATAATAATTACTCAAAATCACGAGCATTTTTGAAACGCAAATCTGATGGCTACATAGCAAGAAAATCCAAGGTATTTACTACAAACGCAATCGACAAGTTCATTGAAGACACCCTTCAGACCCTCCCACACCATTCACCTTCTAGCCAAGGTAAGAGAATGAGTATATTTAGTTAAAATAAGTACTAATTTATCAAAATCTCACTTCTATAAATACCTAAGTAGCAAAGTTTTTTTTCTGTTTTAGGTTGTGCTCATCATGGGAGTAATGGGTGCTTCCAGAAGAGATTAAATATATAAAATGAAAATTAATGATGTCCAAGATTTAAGTGCCGCTTATTTAGTAAAAATTCCGAAGAACAAAACAAAAACTTCCCGAAAATCCACAGTAAAGGAGAATATTCCAAATTCGTTAAAAAATATTATTAATTTCTAAAGAAACTCCTCAAGGAACAGTGTAAGAAACTAACAAAATTGAAAGGAAAATTGACAATTTATATGATTTCATGTTTAAGGATAAATAGTATGTTTTAAATGTGCCTTATGGTTGATGGCAAGGTTTATCATACACTGACTAATACCAAGTCTGTTTAATTGTCATGCCCCGGCAAAACCGAGGTAAATGAACAATTTCAGAAACGTTAGTAAGAAATTAGTAAAGGTATAGCATTTAAAGCTTTGGTTTATTTAGCCTAAATTTATCAATTTTCTTCCGACTGTTATTTACAGATAGCATATAAATATAAAATGAATATCAAGAGCTGGTGAGTTAAGGGAGACAACAATGTTAAAATGGAAAGAAGGGAAATAATTATTATTGACAGACTGTTAAAATACTCTGGGGAACCTGTTTGATCAACCGAAACTCGGGTATGCCTCTACAAATACAGGGAATACCGTAAGAATATTTTTTTCGAAATTGGAAAAGATCTGCTGAAATAGTAAGAGTGGATAAAGACATCATAAAAAGTTTCTACATTATTCTTCAAATCATTTATTATAAATATGAAATAGATGCAGAATAATTGAAAGTATACACCATGAATACAGCAAAAAATGCGTATTTTTATATCCCTGGCTTTATATGCCTACAAGTATTCATAAAGTCTACTTAGCTCTTTTTCTATTTCATCTACACACATAAAACTTTCTGCCTCGTCCTCGAAGAAGTTCGACTCAAGCATTCCACTTGCCCAAATTCCGTAGTGACTCTCAATAGATGTATTGTTTTCTCATGAGTGGCTCAAGGAATTTCTCCGCTTCGCATATAGAAATGTGCGTTATGCTCTGTGAACCAAGGGCTTCAATTCTTGCGTCATTTGTATCTTACAGGCATTGAAATGAAGGTATTTCTTGAGAATTCGAGGAATAGTGCCTCTTGTAAAGTTCAACTGCAGCCAACGATTCCACGTTGCATTCTTATAATAATAATAATAATAATAATAATAAACACGTTTATTATTCCAAAAGAAAATTACAAATTAAAAAAAATAAACATAGACATCTACAATAGGAATAAAAGGCCACTTATCAGCTTCCTTCACAAGGAAAGGCGCTGTTGAAGCCTATTAAATAATTATAAAAAAAAATTATTATTAACTTTCATATAGAAAGTTAGTTTGAAGTTTTTCTAAAAAAAAAAGTAGTGCAGGGTGATTATATAAAAAAAAATATATACATAAGAAAGTACGCATCCAAGTTAATAGCGCTATGCTACTGAGGCACGAGACAGAAAATGAGAGAAAATTATTTTAGACATATGCAAAGTAGAGAGGAGATGTACGAGAAAATAAATACTAGTTTTTTGTTTAAGGAGGTCCGCTGTTTTTGTAGTTGTTGGGCGAGCAATTTATTTTTCATTGATTTTTTAAAGGATGCAACTGACAGTGACGTACTGGTTATTTTATATTTGTTGATTAAGTTAGCAATTTGATAAGAATAACTTTTTTTAAACTGTTCTTTGTTGTGTAAGGGTACTGATAGTAGATACTGTCGGCGTAAATTTAAATTATGCACATCCGTACGGTATTGAAGTTTATCGAGGAGATACGGAGGACGGTGAAATTTTAAAATTTTGTAAAAAAAAGCAGAGTGCAAGATACGACGATGTTGCATGTTAAGCCAGCCCAATTCGGGCGGTTTATGTGAAACCCTCTACCTTCGTCTAATGCCATAAATAAAACGTATGCTTGAATTTTGTACCTTTTGAACCCGATTTTTAGCCTGTTAATCAAGGAAAGGACCATAAACGTTGTCTGCGAAATTAAATTGTGACAAAATGAGTGTCGGAAAACAAGGCCTTGGTTTTTTGATTAAGTACATGTCGATGAGAGTACAAAGGTTTTAATACTGAGAATGCTTGTTGAAGGCATGAAGTTACGTGATCATTAAATTTTAGTTTATTGTCTATGACAAGCCCGAGACTTTTAGACGAGTGTTTAAAAGCAACAGGTTTGGTGCCGATTTCGATTTTAATGGTGGATTCAAGACATAAGCTCTCAGTCTCGTTACAAAATAATAATGCTGCGTATTTACTTTCATTAATCTTAGAAGATGTTCATTGGATTTACTGAAAAGATAGTGTAAGTCACGGTTGATTTGATTGTTTGCTATTTCGGCTTGATTAGGGTTAAAAGATAGGTACATTTGAGTATCGTCTGCATAGAGGTGGTAGTTGCAGTGACGAAGAGTGATTTCATGAAATTAAATGTGTAAATACTGTACAGAAGAAGACCGAGAACGCTGCTTTGGGGAATACCCGCTGTGATATTGAGTAAATCGGATCGTTTGCCATTTAGAATTATCCTCTGGCTTCTGTCCGAGAGAAAAGACGCCAACATTGCCACCGCCGACTGGCCAAAGCCAATATATTTTAGAATAAAAAGCAATATTTTATGATGAATCGAGTCAAAAGCTTTTGTGTAATCTAATAGAATGAGAACAGTTGCCTGGTTAAAATCTTGTGCTCTGACAATTTCATCTACAATATCGGATAAGGCAGTGGCGCAACTGTACCCGGTTCTGAACCCAGATTGTTTATAAGGGATGATATTATTACTGAATACATATGAAGAAATTTGAAATTCCATTACTTTTTCCAGAATTTTGGAGAGCGTAGATTACAAGGAAATCGACCTTAGTTGACTAACGTTATTGGGACACCCTTTATAAATGATGTCAAATATTAAGAACACATGAGGTAATTCATAACAAAAAAAAAATAAATATAAAATTATTTTACGATTTTGATGTTTGCATATTCAAAATAAAAGAATAAAGTTTAAACAACCTTTAAACTTTAAATTTAATTTCAGTATTAAGAATTAATACTGCTATTGGTTGTTTTAATGATACGAATTGATTAGAATTAAAAGTACCAAAATAGGATGTAATCAGATAAAATTATTTATAGAAGTTGTCAGATGTACTTGATTTAACTTTCTGAAATTAAAGCGACGACAAGAGAGCAATTATTTGGCCGTCGGTAAGCTATGATAATTCCTTTATTTTTTATAAAAAGATTCGACGAACGTTATAAACCATATATGAAAGGAACAAATTAATTGATTAAGCAAATGTTTAAAAGCAACTTTTGGGAAAGATTTTCTTATTTTATTTGTTATAATATACTCACCATATATAGATTGTAGGGAAGCCAGCACATCGTGCAAAACCAAGACGACAGTTATCATCATTTTAACCATCTGAAACAAAATAATTAATTGAATGAAGGAAGAAGCTTAAAAAAATATCGATTGTTGGAAAATCGTCAGGAAATATTTACAAATGTAACTTACTAAATATAATTTGAAATATTATGGTATTATGATTTCCTATTGTAAATGATAGAAATATTAATATATTTGCCTGTTGTTTTTATCTTATGTAAACTATTCTGAAGGCATTTTGATATGGATAATCTTAGAATAGAATTTCCCAAACTACGTTTTCTATTAACGAACCAAGATATACGGGGTGGTGCATTTAAAGTGTTGCAAAGTAATATATAAGAACCGGTTTATTTAAACAAAATGAAAATTGGGGTATTGCCTGGAGGACTCTATTTAACATTACAAGTAAATTTGTAACCCTTTTCACTTTTGAGGGGTGGGGGGTAACTTTTAAGTTCAAAATGGAAAAGGTACGTTTTTCTTTTCTATTTGTAATCTTCAAGAAACTACCTTATAATTATAACATAATTTATTGTTAATATAATTTTTTTAAATAAAAAAAATATATATAATAAAAAAATATTCTATTTTAACGTATATTCACAGTGATAACCATTTTGCTCTAAGAATGTATCATTCATTTTTTTAAATGAGTTTAGAACTCCTAACATCATACCTGTGGTAATTTCTTGAATTTCGCGTCTAATGCTTTGCTTCATAACTTCGACTGTAGATGGAGGTATCGCCATGACTTTTTCAATGGCAAGACTCCATAAAAAAGTCAAGGTGAGTCAAGTCTGAGGATCAAGCAGGCCATTTTACTGGTCCTCCACGTCCAATCCAACTATATATAATAATATATAATTTAACTAATTTAAATAATTCTCACTCTGTGCGTTATGATAATTCAGTATACAATATACCTCGCAAATATTCAAACAAATTCATCATAGACTGGAAGGTTTTACCCTTACCGTCTTGTCATTTAAAGAAGTCATTAGGCTTGATGCTACTTCATGTTTCTATTTTCATGTGGTGGATTTGCGTTGGTTCGGTTTCGGACAGTAATCAAAGTAAAGTCAGAGTCAATTCGATTAAAAGATCGAGTAATCTGACTCCGCGATAGGAGAATGATAAAGAGTCACCGATAGGTAGCGTTATCTCTCTCTATATACATGGCATTTCAGACAGAACAGAAAGATTACTTCAACGGTACAACATACGTACTCTCTTCTATGTACATGGGAAGACCGGATAACCTTGTGATCCCCAAAGGATGTTGTACTTTTGTACCTCAACAAACATTTGTCTTTCAGGGAAATTGGGTAAATCATTTCCCTACCCCAATATCAACAATTATGCTTGTTAACTCTTCCATTCAAAAAGAAATGAAGCTTCGTCAGAAAAAATAATTTGATTGACAAAATTTAGATTATTATTGCAACGTTCTATCATGCTTTCACAAAATTCCAAGCGCCTATCGTGATTATCCTCAAATAGTTCTTGCACCAAAGTTATTTTGTATGGACCAAATTCTGACCAAATGGGACATGTGTGAGACGTCGTTTTCTCTTCCTAATATTCTGGTATATTGGTGCAGATTTTCTCCTAAACTGATTAAAACATTCAGAGAGCCATATCACCATTTGTTGCGCTTTTAGGACTGCTAAAAACGCACATCGTCTTTTATCTTTCCACTTGTACAAAGTTTTTTGTAAATTTTACTTACGGTGGATTTAGTTAGTTGATTTTTGTTAGGATATTTGTCATTAAAAATGTTACAAAAATCTTGCTGGTTTCGGTTTTGGGTTAATAAATGGAATGCTGCCATTTTGTGTTGACGGCAATGAAATGAGTCGGATGTTATATACCTATCAGTATTAATTTCCTATAAATATCAAATTCTAATTTATCGTTATTTCTAATAACTAACGTGTCTAGAAAAGGTAATTGCCCATTGTTCTCCTTTCGTACGTAAAATTAATGGAAGGATATTTATTGTTTAATGTTACTAAGAAAGTGTCCAAATTTTCTGTTTTAGTATCAAAAATAGCAAATATATCGTCTACGTATCTATACCACACCCTTGGGAAATACTTGAGTTCTTTTTTGAATTGGGTTTCCAGTCTGCCCATAAACAAATTTGCAAGGAACGGAGATAAGCAATTTCCCATCGCAGTTCCGTGAAGTTGTTTATAATATTTATTGTTGAACTGAAAAAAAATTTGATTCATACATAATTTTGTGAGAAGTATATTTCATCAATAATTTCTTTATTCAAATTATTGATTTCAAGTAGTTCCTCTAGGTACTCTAAAGCTAGTGGTATGGGTACACTAGGAAACAATGAGCTTACATCAAAATATATTAAAATTTCACCTTCTTTTAAGTGAACATTCTTAATTTTATCTAAGAATTCTAACGAGTTGGTAACCTCAAAGTTAGATATTTAATTTGCTGAATTCTTCTACTAACCATTTTGAAATATTGTACCTTGTGATCCAACAGCTGAAACAATAGGTCTCATGGACTTCCCAAGTTTATGGATTTTGGCAAGGCAATACAGTTTAAGATAACTGTGGGTTACTATGTGTTAGTTTGAATTTTAGTTTATCGGACACAAGGTTTTTACACTGTTTTAAAGTACTTTTTTTACTTCTGTTATCATTTTTGATAACGGGTTTTTCTCAATTAAATCGTAAGGACCAGTTTGGATCGAATTGTCTACTCTTTCAAAATAATCTGTTTTGTCTAGTATAACAACCTTATTTCCTTTGTCAGCTTTTAAATAAAAACATTCCTTTTTCTTCAGTCCCTGAATAACTTCAGTATTTTTACGAGAAACATATTTTGACTTGTTGTTAACAACGTTTTTTTGAGATTTGATTTCTGCAAGCCTCTCTAATGAATCCCTTAGTTGACTCTGGCACGTATTGAATGGAACTTTCGATATTAGCTATAATAGTTGGTAAATTATTTTTTACTGGAGGCTCTGCAAAATTCAAACCTTTATTCAAAAGGGCGATTTCTCTATTATCAAAGGACTGAGAAGAAAGATTTTCTACAATGTTCTCGACTTCCGAAGAAATTTGTTTTTGTAGTTTCAACTTTCTCAGTTTGTTTTTAAGTGAACATATTTTCTTCAAAAATTTGGCATCGATAACTACGAACTTTTTTCTTTGGAAATCTAATCACTGTTCAAATTCTAAATTACTAGTGAGTTTTTTAAATAATCCGTATGCTTCAACTTCAAGCATACTTCGTTTGCTATACAGATTTTTAATTTCTAAATCTAGCCACTTTTGTTTGGCAAAAGATTCAACCTTCCCAGTAACGAGTGATTGTTTAGGGATCTTGACTGAAATGAATTTAAGGAAAACTGAAAAGACTTGCATGATTTTAGAAACCAAATATCTGCTGCTATTAATCTTAGTACAGTACTTACAATAAAGGTTTTGTTCCGTTGACCGTGAAGCCATGTTAAGTCCTAACACTAGAAGCTGTGGTGGAAGATAGATCAAAATACAAGAGTTCTAACCACACTACACCACAACTTGTTACGTTCTGGACGCGCGTTTCGCTAACCAAGTTAGCATCATCAGCAGATGATATAAACTAAAGTAACTTATACTAACCGAGACTATTTATAGGTAAATGTGGTCACACTTGGTTGCACCCGACTGCTCAAGTAAACAATAGAGGGGACTATAGGGAATAGGCCCTCTGTCTTTATTTGGTGCTTTCTTACCACATTTAACTATTTCTATACTCTTAAATGCATCCAATAATCTATTATTAGATACATTTTTTATCAACTTAAGATTATTTATTCCTATTCAGTGATTGTTTTCCAAAGTATGTTGGCCAACGCTTGACTTTTCTGTTCTTCCGTATCTTAAATGTGCCATGTGTTCTTTAAAACGAATGTTTATGGAACGTATTTTAGATCGCAGTCATTACAGCTAATTTCATAGATGCCACCGATTTTTCAAACTGTTCTCCGTTTTGTAGGCTACTCTAAAACCTACGTTTTTAAATACTTTTTCTAGACCTCTC
Source organism: Kuschelorhynchus macadamiae (assembly GCA_030620095.1). Lineage (NCBI taxonomy): Eukaryota > Metazoa > Arthropoda > Insecta > Coleoptera > Curculionidae > Kuschelorhynchus > Kuschelorhynchus macadamiae. The sequence continues at coordinate 73,581 of JAUTXW010004562.1, forward strand.
GTATATCTAAATAACAATCACCGAATAGGAATAAATAATCTTAAGTTGATTAAAAATGTATCTAATAATAGATTATCGACGTATTTGATAGTATAGAAATAGTTAAATGTAGTAAGAAAGCACTAAATAAAGACAGAGAGGGCGTATTCTATAGTCCTCTCTATTGTTTACTTGACAATGGTGCAGTCGGGTGCAACCAAGTGTGACCACATTTACCTATAAATAGTCTCGGTTAGTATAAGTTACTTTTCCTAGTATAGTAGTGTTGCTTGTGTAGTGAAGTGAAGCAGCAACAGCGTTCAGATAGTCTAGTTAAAGTAGAGTTTTAGTGTAGTGTGTAACGATGGGTGACAAGGAAAAGGGCGAGCCGCCTCCTATACCATCAATTAATGAATACAATGAACTTAAGGCGTACACAGAAAACCTTATCATATCCACAGAGGCTGTACAGAAACGAATGCAAGAAGAATTTTTTAAGAAATTAAAAGAAAAAGACGACCAATTGGCAAAACTAACAAACACAGTGAACAAGTTAGCAATGGAACTCAAAAGGTACGAAAATGAACATTCTGATTGTAATCCTGCCACTCGTCCCCTTCCTCATTCCTATAGTGACATTTCAGATGACGAAATGAATAACGAACAAGACTCTGACTTTCAAGAAGTCACCTATAAAAAGAACAAAAAAAGACAAAACCAGTCCTTATCGCCATCTTTAAATCCTGCAAAAAAACTTACAATGACATCATATCCTCCAACCCCAATGATTTTCCTCAGCTTAAAACTACCCCTACTCTCAATATAAGTTCATCCTCCGGTACAAAACCTACTCAACCAACGCAACTTTCTTCCTCCCAACAAAACCCCCCTCCCACTCCTCCACAAAAATCACCCAAAATTCCTCCTATAATACTTAGAGATAAATCCAAATATTCTAATAGTGTAGCATATTTTAAGTTAAATAAAATTAATTTTGGTAATCCCACCAATCTCTCAGAAGGTATAAGGTTCAATCCCCTTACTCCAAACGATTATAGAGCAATTACTGCCTTTTTCGAAGATCAAAAAATCCCATTTCATTCCTTTAGTTTCGATAGTGAAAAAATGCTCCATGTAGTGCTCAGGGGAGTACTTGAGGAGTGGTCTACTGATAAAATCACTGAGGACTTAAAAAATTTAAAATTCAATCCATCTAGAGTAATCAGATGGTATCACAAAGATGGTAGACCAATGCCTCTAGTTTTAGTTATCTTACCCAAGACTGAAAAACATATTTTTGATTTGTATCTGCTTGACGATATGGCCATTAAGGTGGAATCACAAAAAAACAAAGCAAATATAACTCAGTGCCATAGATGTCAGCTTTATGGTCATTCGCAAGCGAAATGTGGCGCGGAACCAAAATGCCTTAAATGTGCTAAAGACCACCTAACCTATACATGTCAATTGTAAAAAAATATAAAATGTACTTGTGCAAATTGTGGTGGTGAACACCCGGCTAACTTTCAAGGTTGCTCCAAACATCCGAAAAACCTTAAACCCATCCCTAGAATTCTTCCACCCACGTTTCAATGGGGCAAAGATAATTTAAAAAATAATATTTCTAATTTAAACTTAAATAACCAGTCTATTAACAATGAAATAAGTGCAATGCCGCAAATAATTCAATTTTTTGCTAACATGAACGATCAACTACAGATTTTTATGAAGCAATTCATGTCAACATTACAATCCCAGTTTCAACAATTTTTACCGCAGATGACAACAAATCTGGCCCCCATTACTAAATGAATTACAACAAACTTCATCCCTCCTCATTGAGAATAGCTTCATGCAACATAAACTCCATCAAAGACAAAAAAATTGAATTAATTAACTTTTTAGAAAAATATCAAATAGACGTGTTCCTAATCCAAGAGACATGGTTAAAAAACAAACAAAGATTTACTTGTCCTAATTATAATATTTTCAGATCTGACAGAGAGGGGGCGCAGGGAGGCGGAACCCTCATTCTAGTTAAAAAGACCTTAATTGCATATGAAATTCCAAACCCAGATAATGGAATAGAAGGCACTTATGCCAAAATAGCCCTAAAAAACCAATTACTCACATTAGGTTCCGTTTACTGCGGCCCCTCTCAGCAAAAAAATTTCAACGTAAATAACCTTTTAAGCATATTCAACACAAACGAAGCTATTCTCATAGGAGGAGATTTAAACGCTAAACATAGGGACTGGGGTTGTAATGTAACCAACCCCAGAGGCTTAACTATAATTAATTCTCAGGATGTCTGTAGGTTTAATGTACTTACACCTACTGAACCAACCCATATCTGTTCGAGAGGCAGACCAGAGTTACTTGACTTCTTTCTAACCAAAAATACTCAACAAATAACTTTACCGGCAGTTCTCCATGAACTTTCATCGGACCACTCTCCGGTCCTAATTGATTATGGTGACAATATCACCTCCCATAATGACATGCATATCAAAAAAATAAATAACTGGAAACTTTATCAAGAAAAAATTAAAGAACTCACATTTATTAATAATATTTTCTCTCCTCCTGAACTTGATCGGGCTGTGATTGATCTTACGGAAAAATTTCAAACGCAATTAACACGTCCACCATTTTTAAACCTGAAAAAATAACTAAATATGGTATTATTCCCCCTCAAATTAGAGAAAAAATCAAGAAAAAAATGTTAGAAACCTCGCTTTTCACTGCAGACCCACAAATAAAAATATTAGCAAATCAAGCAACAAATGAAGTTAAAAAATCTTCTTAAAAAATTATATAACAGTCAATGGGAGGACAAATTGGACAGCTTGAATGACGACAACACCAAATATTTTTAAATTGACTAAAACAAACCCAGTCGACAAAGTAGAATTCTTTGCTGACTCATTATATGACCAATTTAGTGAATGCGCCCCCATTAACATTATTCACGAAAATAATATATCTCGTACAGTGGCAATTTACAACAGAACACCTGTTGGCAACACACCGATAATACAGTTAGATCAGATTCAGGAGGAGATAAAAAATCTTAATGTTAAAAAAGCCCCAGGGTTGGACAAAATAACAAACATAGCCTTAAAAAAAGCCCCAGCTAACCTTTTTATATACTTAACCTACATAACTAATATTATGTTCCAATGGGGTTATTTTCCTACCCCATGGAAAAAAGCAACATTATCCTTCTAAATAAAAAAGGTGAGAGTGCCTATCTAACAAATAGCTACAGGCCCATAAGCCTGCTCTCAACTATAGGTAAGATAACAGAAAAAATCATTTTACAAAAGCTTCAGGACGAAGTTCTGGAAAAAAATATTCTCCCAGATTTTCAATTCGGGTTTAGAAGCAACATAAGCACTATTAACCAAACAACAAGATTAGCTGCCGACATCACCAAAGGGTTTAACAGGAAAAAAAATTTAGGAGCAGTTTTCCTAGACATCAGAAAAGCATTTGATAAAACTTGGCACAACGGTTTAATTATAAAATTAATCAGAGCTGGCATCTCTAATTATCTCATTAAAATTATTCAATCATTCCTAAAAGATAGATCTTTTGTAGTTCAAGTCGACGGCTATGTTTCTACTGCAAGATTAATAAGAGCAGGAGTACCCACAGGGCTCACCGCTATCCCCCCTTTTGTTCAATATATTCACTGCGGACATCCCAGTAACCTAACAGAACTATATTTGTTTGCAGACGACACGGCCCTTTTGGCAATAAATAAAAACTTAAACATTATAGCCTCCAGGCTCCAAAGACATATCAATGACATCCAAAAATGGATGGACCATTGGAAGCTCGATCTCAACCCTAATAAAACTCAGGCAATACTCTTCACTAAAAGAAGTAGAACTCCCGTGGCTACAAAAATAAAAATCCGTAGAACTGAAATTAACTGGTCTAAACAAGTTAAATGACTTTAGGACATACTTTGACAGAGGGCTGAAAGGTGGTCGGCCAACACAGATTATTGTATCAAAAAAGCCAGAGGAATTTTAGCTCTTCTATATAATCTATTGCATAGTAAAAGCAAACTTAATTCCCGCAACAAAATCACTATATACAAGTCCTATATAAGACCGGTTCTCACTTACGCCTCGCCTACATGGAGTGTTCATCACAAAAATCAACAAAAAAGATTGCAAACCTTTCAAAATAAAGTAGTTAGACTGATAACTGGTGCCGATAGATTCGTGAGAAACTCTATTCTCCACAGGGACATGCAACTTGAAAGTTGGTGATTTTAACAAATCTTAACTTAAATTATTACATAAGAGCCAGCATCAAACAATAACTTAATTACAGACTCACATACGTTCTCCAATCCTAAAAACAATTTGAACTCCCCAAAAAATTGTCCACCGAAACTAACCCCTCTCCCCACCTGGGAAGCCCTCCCCCCTTCTATGATTACCCTACCTCAATTACAATCAGATATCCATCGATGAAAGAATAGATGTTATAGCCTATGGCTGACGTAATCGAGAAGATCCCGAGTGAAGTTACTTTAGTTTATCCATCTGCTGATGATGCGAACTTGGTTAGCGGAGAACACGCATCCAGAACGTAACAAGTTGTCTGGTGATCTAGCATAGAACTCTTGTATTTTGATATTATCTTCCACGGTTCAAATATCACGACAAAACTAACATGACAATATATCGGGTAATTTCTTGTGTACAGGTATTTTACAAAATTATAAAAGGTAACAGTTATCAAACTTTGGATATTAGGGCCTTATTTTCGCAAAACTGTTGACTTTTATAAAAAGTCCTCTTAATAAAGAGTATTGAGAATATTACTCAGATTTTAAAAAATTATTGTAATATAGGTGTTTCATTAAAAAAAAAATTTCCTCTTATAATTGCATCCACGCATAATTCCATTCGTAAGTGTATATTTTCATTAAATTCAGATAAGCGGTTACTTTTGTTACATGTTGTAAAGCTCCTTTGCCGGAGTGAACGAAATTATGCTCATAAAAGGTAAAGCTGCATTAAAATTATTACTTTTTGATATTTGTGACCTGCATCTGTTATCAACAAACCTCCCGGCTCTTGTCCTAACAAGGAGAACCACCTCGGGAAGGTATCGGTCCGAGCAAAGTGAACAGTGAAAAAATGCTCTAAGCCAAATCCAAACCCACGCCTTTAGATCGGAAGGCAAGCTCTCTTACCACTGTTCTTACCATTAGATTAGATCAGAAAATGTTTAATAAATTTACAGTACAATTTCGAAGTTATACTTATAAAAAATTATACCAATAACGTCTTTAAGTTTAATATTTACGTATACCTTATCAGGGTTAGCATTTTACCTCTCTAGGCTGACAAAATTTACAATTTTCATTCTTATAACATTTGACTTCGACAGACAAATAAAAATAAATAAAAGCTTTTTAAAAGGCTTCACTGCGTATAATATAAATATGTGCAACATATTTTTTTATCTGACTTTGTACACTAAGAAAATGAATAAATGTCGTTAAGAAATTTATTCATTCAAAGGAGCAAAAAACTTCATTTTTGATGGAATACTTTGAGAAAGTATTAGGAGACTTAAAGAATGTTTTCGGATAGTTAATTTGATTTTGATGTTAATTTAATACCATTCACTAAAAACTCAGTTAAGTTTAGACAGGGGTCTGAAACATTTAATTAATTTTCTAGACCTCTGGTATGCAAATAACTAACTTGATTTTTTTTACTACACTTACTTTGAGAATAAATTCTGGTTCAATTTAATTTTTAAACGAATTAGTTAAAATGTTTGGATATTTTTTCCGGTGACATGTTTTACCGCGTTTGAGAACAAAATTCACGGTGGCTTTGAGTTATAATTTGGCAAAAGTTTACCCATGTTCTAAAAAAACGTAAAATATAAGAAAGTGCCTTATTATTATTACATGCAGATTAAATTAGATAAAAACTGAAGTAAAAAAGGACACCTCAACTCAAAATACAGTAAATTAAAATCAACATACTCTAGATACAAATAATTTATTTACCTTATTTTGACAATAAAAATGTTGTCAGAGATTTGTTGATCCTTTTAAATAAATGATATAAAAAATAAAATTATATATATGTAACGTCTAAAAAGTAGATATTTTTCAGCTATTTTTTTTAATAAAAAACGTTACAGACACACGATTATATTAAAGAAAAAAACTTCTTTCAGTATCTTAATTTATAACAGCTTGGTATTATAATAAACTGTTCAGCATCAATGTTTTAAAACTTCATTAGTAATACACGGAATTGCCATCACGTTTTGATATCTGAATTACCTAAATCTGTATCAATCCATCAACGTCAAAATTTAGGTTCAAGGTGTTTGTTTCATCGGCACCTCATTATGATGGGAATCATTAATATACCATTGTTCTAAAATTAGAATATTTTCAGAAGGGTTTAAAATATAATAGAAGGAAAACAAAGTTAATGATCTAAGCTATATAATCCTTGTGGGTACTAATAACAGAGTCAGCTGAGACTTTGCAAATTGAAAAGTGGCACTAAATTTAATTTTCACGAAGATGATAGCGGGTTAAAAACTTGATAGTCTTTGTCTATTTTTCTTGATGTGTCAATTTTCGATTAAATGAAAACGAATGGAATGTAAATGTTTCTTGGATAGAAAAACATTCTATATTCTTCATATTGTAACAGTTTAATTTTGTTATAAGTGCATTTTCATTGTATGATTAATTTAATATTATAATCTACTACTTTAGTATTAAGTTTAGTGTTTAATATGTACGCCTTGTTGGTTTGATTTACTTAGATTTTAGTAGTTTTGTTATTAGAAGCGGTTACATTGTTCATATTTAAGCGAAATATAAATTCAACACCTTTAGCAGACATTTCGTACAGTGACTTTATACAGAGACAGTGGCGACAATAGGGTAACCAATTTTTGATTGGTTCTCCGGGTCACGTGGTCCTGGCGGCCATATTGCTGCAAAAATCGGATTTCTTTTACTTTTTGCCTAAATGGGTTTCTTATGAGGTTTTTTGTTTTAGTGTATTATTTTATTAGTTTTTGTGTCCAATAAACAAACAATAAGTTCTAAGCCATTGGCCATATGAATAAATGTGTTTAAGCCTGGTTCACCTGCTTTTCGCTTGTAATCAGTGTTTGTGATAAATTTGTAAATGAAAGATTGCAAATTTTAGTATTATCTTAGAACAGTATTTGAAAAAAGTGTTTTTGTGTATTTTGCTAGTAATCTGTAGTTTGGATTATCAATGTATAGTGCTTTGATCTGTTTAAAACTATATAATGTATAAAATTAGCTCTGAGCACATAAGACTAGTATTAATACCTGTTAATGTTAATTAGTATTAGTGGATCATCTGTATAAAATTTTGTATATTTTTTATTTAATAAATATATTTTAAAAAGATTATAGTATTAAATAAATATTTACAATAATCACCTTGGCTTTTATTAAT
>JAUTXW010004563.1:0-80423 GCA_030620095.1 Kuschelorhynchus macadamiae
ATTCAAATGTTTGTGTAATGTAATAACAAATATATATATATATATATATATATATATATATATATATATATATATAATTAATACTTTTATTTTTTTTTAGTGCATTCTGTAAACATTCTACAATATTTTTATTTTGTTTAGTGCATTCTGTAAACATTTTTAGAGAACTTGGCAATACCTCTAATTTGATGTATTACTTAAATTTGTAACTAAAAAAATAAGAAAACTAGAAGTCTGGGGAGTTTTAAGCGGAGGACTCTGTATACATGGATTTAGTCATAGTATGTTATGATGGTCTTTGAGTTACGCGAAAATCTCTCGTTGGATCCTATTATGAATACAATACAAAGTTTCAGTTCATTCAGGTCTTTTATTTTCCATTTATGGGACGTATATTCGGTCTTTGATTGTATGAATACGATGCTATGCACAATTTACTGTTTGAATTTTAATATGAAAAACTGGTCATCACAATAAAGCATACTTATATTGAGCGCATCCAGCAGAAAAAGCGTAGGGCTTAATCGAATTAATTAGACGATTGATTGAATATTGCATTAAATTGCCATTTAATATAAAAAACAAGGGCTGCAGTGGTCGGACATTAAAAAGTTGTGCAGGGTGCAGCACTGGCGAAAAAAAAGTTTATAGAAGCAGCTTTCAGAGAATGAAAAAAATTCAGTAATCAAATATATGGAAGCTGCTTCTTGCTCAAAATAAAATCTTTAAACTTCAGGGTTTAGGCATATATTTATGAGAGGAGATATCGCTTGTTTGATATAAACGGCGTATAAAAATAGTAAAGCCATTTTACAAAATAGTTACTGGAATGCATCGAACAGAGTATGCGCAAGAACAGAAATGGTATTTCCATACTTGATGAATTATTTTAAAATTGAGAATGATCAAAGAAATTTAATGATAAGTTTTTATTGATTATCAAAAATATTTTCAAAATGTCAATATATATATATATATATATATATATATATATATATATATATATACATATATATATGCTAATGTAGCATTTTCAGAAATTTTAGCGTATCATCACCTTTAGTATGCTCGTAGAAAAAATATAGTTTCTAGCACTTGGGTAGAAATTTCCGGAAAATTTTCTGATATTTCCAGAAATCATTGTTGATATTTTTTATAATCTTTTTGAAAGCAAAAGGCAATATTTTCTTACAACTTGTCATTGCCAGGCAACAAAAAATAACTTTTGGGAAATACTTATTCTTGTAGTATAAGTAAATATTTATTCTTTACAGTTATTTGTATACTATAAAAATGACAAGTTTGAAAATTCAGTATAGCTATGTTTCCTTAGTTGCAACACAAATATTTCATATTTTTTGATATTCGAAAAATAATATGTATATCTCGTAGGAAAAGCCATATTTCCGAACTGCCTGTTTCGGTTTGCGCCTCGACCAGCAATCTGATAATGTTTAGCTTTTCCTACAGGGTATACAATGTACTATTTTTCTTATTCCATGATATATTAAAAACGAAACCATTTTTTTCTGCGGTTTTGTTGCTAAAACTCCGTAGAATTGTTTAGTGAATCTGTCTGATACACGAACTTGTGCTATCAAGAGATTATGGAATTTTACGCAAACATTCCGGAATCGAAAGCTCGAAATATAAAATGAGGGATATTTATAAATCGTCCATTTCAGTTTTTTGATATATCATGTTGGACCCAAAAAAGAATTAAGGATAATGACTACTCGCCTAAATTCCAGAAGAAACCTGCTGTCTAGTGAATACTAAATTAAAAATTCGTACATTTATTCTTCAGGTATATACCAATTTATGTTTCATTTATGGCCTGAAAACTATAAGTTGGAAATAACGGTGTTATTTAGGAATTTGTAATATATTTGTTGAAAATACCTTTCATAATTATTTATTTTATACATATTTATCGAGTACTCGGTAGGAAATAAGTTTTGTATCCATGAATTTTTAAAAACGAACAGATTATAAAAGAAATACATTTTGGTGCCTGTGTATTATATTTAAAGTAAAAATCATATTTAAATTGGCCAGTCGACGTAAATACCTTGTGTATACATAAAATATATATTAAAAATGGATGTTGGGTGCAGGATCCCCGATGTAATTTTGCAAAGTCGGTACTTCTGAGAAGCACTATTCAATGGGTTTTCTTAAGTAGGAAGGAATTAGAATTAGCCGCAGTTAAAAAATTTGCAACTAATCTTCGCTAACTACTAATCCTTTTCTTTTATTAATAATATTTTTTCTTTTGTAAATTACTGCATGAAAATCATGAACCCAACACCTCCATGAAAGAGTTTGAATTAAAAAAGGTATCTCCTCCGTTACGTTTAACGTTTATATGCACGCCTTTATATTTGTTGTCCTCTTAAAAACGTACCTCATCTTGGTCAGTGGGAGCCTTTTTATTTTTTAGTGCTCTAATTGGCTATTATCAGTCTAGCGCGTTTAACCAAATATGACTATGCCATTACCGTTTTTATTCAATATGGATCCTAAACGAGGTGCATCGTGTGGTGTGTGAACTTCTATGATCAAAAGAACATACCAATGTTTTTAATTTGTGTTCTTACTTCCTTTGTAAAATTGTAATCGTGAAAAAATCACTCTTCGAGATTTTTCAGATCTTCGCGTTTCAGGGTCCCTAGATAACGAAAAACATGTTTTCTCAATTCCGTCAGTTTGTTTGTCTGTTCGCGGCGTAGCTCAAAATTGTTAATTTCGTCCATAGTATATGTTTATAATTTCGTCAGCCCGTCTATCGATCTATTTGTCTTGCGGCATACTTTAAAAACTACTTTCCCGATTAACTTCAAATTTTTAGCAAAAATTAAGAGCCACGTGGAAACGACCTGGTAATATTTTGGTAAGAATCCAAAATGGCGAAACAAAATAGCGGCCTAGTGAAATGTTAAAAAAATATTATTAAAAAACTGCTTATCCAATTTATCTCAAATTTTGCACAACTATGTTGGGATCAACCAGTAAAATTTTGGTACAAATTAGGATGACGGAACAAATGGCTTAATAAAATATTTAAACATTCAGCCCGAAAAACTACTTCGTGCATTGATTTCAATGTGTGTGCCATAACAAATTGTGGTATAGGGATCAATTAGTAAAAGTGTGGTACTAACTGAAGATGGCGGAACAAAATGACAAAATGGACCAAAAATTAAGGGTCATATGGGGATGACCTGGTAATATTTCGGTAAAAATCCAATATAGCGGAATAATGTTAAACCATTTTGTGGTGTATTATTTTGGGTTAAGATCTAGTAAAAAAACAAGTCTTTTTTAATTGTTGACGTTTTACAACTTAATTGTTCCATCCTCAGGACACATATATGGATCATATATCCTGTATTAAACTCATATTATCAGTCTTTACCTACACCCTTGGTCCGCAGATATTTCTAATATATTAAGTTCCTAAACGGATGTCGTTAACGATCCTCTTGTTGTTAAAGTGGTGTATTATTTGGGGTTGGGAAATATCTGCGGACAAATGGAGTAGGTAATGGCTGACAGTATGGATTTCAAAAAGGATATAAAAATCTATGTGTTCTGGTGATGCAACAATAAAGTTGCGAAACGTCGACCATTTAAAAAAGGGCTTATGATTTTTTACTGGATCCTAACCTCAAATAATATCTGGGAAATATCTACGGAACAGCGGAGTAGGTAAAGACTGAGAATATGGGTTTCAGTTTAAGATGGCGAAACAAAATGGTGGCCAAATAATTTTTTTTTAAATTAATATAAAAAATCTTGTTCATTTGACTTTAAATTTTGCAGTAAAATTTAATTTCAAAATTGTATATATATATATATGTATATATATATATATATATATATATATATATATATATATATATATATATATATATATATATATATATATATATATATATATATATATATATATATATATATATATATATATATATATATATATATATATATATATATATATATATATATATATATATATATATATAAATATATATATATATATATATATATATATATATATATATATATATATATATATAAATATATAATATATTTATATATATATATATATATATATATATATATATATATATATATATATATATATATTACACCTACTTACGATTAGACGTCTGACTGCTGTTACCTTTGTCTATAATTGTCTATTTTAATTTGCTTTATCAATTTTGATTAGTTTTCCGCAGCTGTTTTTCTTCAAGCTGCTCCCGATTGGTGCTTGTAATTCATTTTATCACAACTATAACGCTACTAACAATTAGCAGCCAAAGCCATTACCGCATCTACATCTTTTGCCGTACGTCCACTTGAGATTACGGGCTCCTATTGGCCCTATGCCTTAAAAGCATTGTAGCTAGTGCCGGATTAATTGTTTTCGCCTAAACGTATTTACGGGCCTCAGGCTCGTGGGAAAAAGTGATGAGCAAAAAAAAAAAGCCCTCTCTTACATATAGCAGAAACTTATTCCTACTTCAATATAATAATAAACAAAAATTACCTAATTACTTATAAAATCAAAACAAGTAAAATTTGCAGCGAGGCGGCGGCGGGCCCTCTTTTCGACGAGCCTTAGGCCCGGGCCTCATGGGCCTAATGGGTAATGCGGTACTGCCCCGAGCAAATAGCAAATAACTTAAAACAAACTAACAGTTCAGTACTTATTTTGCATCTTCGCCCCCTATTCCCCGTAGAAATTTTGTTCGATTTATCTTTACCGACGTAAATCGCTCCGCCGCGACGGAAATGAACCTGCTGGCGAAGGCCAAGTAAAAATAAAAGGCTTTTTGCCTGTTTGGTGCGCGTTAAGTTCTAAACACACACGGTGACACGGTTTTTGTCGCCTATCGATAAAAGTCACGTAATTTTGTAAATGTAATTTCCTTAATTAAATGTGCGCTTTTATAAATCGATATATTTTTTAGTTCTATCGATAGTTCTAACATGATAATTTTTTCTGTAGACTTTAACCAGGTCGCCGGGCCCCCAAAGGGACCTGGCGCAACCGCACCACTCGCACCCTTGTAGTTACCCTAGTGAATTTATTCAAATTAAGTAAGATAAACGCCCGGTTATTCCGGTGATATAATATCTAAAATAATAAATCTTTTAGATATAGAGAAAGCAACTCTGGAGACTTTACATCTGCCATATTTTTTTAAATGATTCCTTATATCAGTTGATTGTTAAAGGCTGTCCTTTTCTTGATTTATGTAGCTATATACTGATTTGTACATTTTTGAAATTTCACTACTTTCATAAATATCTTTTTGTACCAAACTTACTAAAACTAAAGCTTTTGCATTAAAATTCAGGAAAGTTTAAGTAATTTTAGTTCGTGAAGCAGTGGCGATCCAAGAGGAGAGCGTTTGGGGCGTTCCGCTGCGGGGGTGCAAACCTAGTGAGGCCAATTTGGAATAAATATAATATTAGCAATTCTTTATAAAAGTGAGAACTTTTTTTTAGTCAAAAAAAAACTTTTTTTAGTCAAAAATTATGAGTTTGGATCTGGAATAAAATTTAAAGTGAAGGACCTTTTTTTGATCGACCCGGCCTTACACATCCTTAGACCGCTACGGGCGTGACATGTAATTAAGCACTGTTTATTTAATTTTCACATTTATTAGACACTAAAGCAGAGATAAAAGAATAAAGAAATTTCGCTGGTTGTCCTATCTTTACCAACACTTAATCTTTGGTGGTTAAGGCAGCGCTTTTTTAGTTTAGCAATTAAAACGCCTGCCTATATAGTGGAACTCCCAGGTTGAAACCTGAGCGTTAACTTTTTAAATTTTATTATTTTACCTAAAATGTTGTTTACGTGTTTGGATAATTACAGACAGTAAACCAAGCACAATTTATTTTAAATATTCCGATTTGTGTCATCATTCCTTTAACAAAATCTTATGTTTCCCTTTAAATTCGTTTAGTGGAAACTGTACAATATCTCTTTAAAACGCATTTCTTAAATTTTTACATTTGCTTTAGAAAAATGATCAAGTCTTATAAAAGTAATGAAATATTCCACAAATATCATGAAAATCCCGAGGAGATAGCGTCGAGTCGATGAAAATAGCCAATTTATATACGAGACAAGCGAAACTTTTCGATAGAGAAATGCAAAAAAAAACATATAGAACGTTATATGATACGACGCCGTAAATAGCTGGATAAGGATAAAAAGTTTTTATTTGTTTCTTGCATTCATTATTGGTTTACGCCCGATAGTTTCAAATTTTAAACACAAATAAAGGAATGGCAAGATTCCGCAACCGGGAAATAAGCAAATAATGCATATTTTTACCACGAATGTGGTTTTATCCTAATAATTTTTAGAACGTGGTTAACAATGTATGATGGCTAAAACTTACATTGCTTTAATGTAGTAACGTATGAATAATAATATTAAAAAAAGAATAATAATAATAATGGCTTGAGCATCGAGGAAGAGGTATGAGATGGACTAGAACAAATAACATAAAGTTAAAGCGAATATACCCTGAGGCAACAGACGCGAACGGGATCTGATAAACTATAAAGTAAGACTGAATGAAGTACGGAGGTCTCTTAAACCAGAAACTCCAAAAAATCCCTAATAATTAGTGCAACAAAAGGCATAATAAAAAGAAGTGCAACGTCCTATACTGTGCTGCTAGAGCTTATAAAAGGGCAAGTTGCAGCTAGAGCACAATATTACAGTGGGAAACAATGACTGATGCTCACTAGCAACTACCAGGCGCTCTTTAGTGGCAATGGCGCAATCAACTACAGTATGCCGAAATGTTAATGTTAATTTTTTATCAGGGTATCTGGCTATACCAAAGTTAAAGTATAAAGCGGCTGATAACGCTATATTAGGGCAGATGAATGCTACTCTTATACATACCCTGGCGAATAGTCATTCCCCATCAGACACATACCACCAAATATACTGTGGACCAGTGGTGGTATTCGATCTCATAGGACTGCCACTTAAGGTTCAGAAACACCTAGTTATAAACACCAGCAACAATGGCCCACTTTGGAGAAAACGCATTAATATGAAAATTGAGAAACTAAAAAAAGAATTAGGCATCCTCCAATATTACCCCCGTAATGAGAAAATAGAACTCATAAAACAGTTAATACAATGGCAAGAAAGAATAGAATACAATGAGTTCACCCAGAGACTGACAAAAAATCTGGATTGATGCAACAAAACCTGCTGATGGGGACTCCACATGTAAATTCTGGGAAAATGTATGATCACACCTTAGACAACATGAGGAGAATGCTTATTGGTTTCAAGATGAGGAAAGGAAGATGAGCGATGTACCGGAAATTGCCTTTACGAGACTAACTGAGGAGGACGAAGAGAAGAGCTTTAAATAAACGGGGAAACTAGAAAGCATTGGAAGTAGACACATTCAAGTCTATAGATGGAATAGTTATACTAGCTCTCATCAAATTTATTCTAATTCATGAAGCCCGAGAGCCCCTTGGAGATATACCCGATTTCTTTACGGCATCATACCTACTCCTAAAAATAAGGATATTCGAAACCCCAACCATTACAGGCCTATAACCTTCCTGCCGGTGGTATACAAAATATTTATATCAGTAACTGAACACTTAAATACAGTACATTTAAACAGCCATCACATACTTGCGAAAGAACAGAATAGCTGTTGTGAAAGATCGAAAGGGAGCAAGGACTGGCTAGTGATCGATGCAGACCCAGAAACGGAAGCGAAACGTTTCAGTAGCCTGGATTGAGTACAGAAAAATTTTTGACTCTCTAACTCACTCTTGATCCACTAGTTATTATTATTATGTTACTTGATGAAAAAATAGAGAACGCGCCTTACGGCTTTACTACATGGGCGTACACACCTGTTTATACATAACCGATTCTAAAAATTTTAAATGAACATGTAAAAGAAGGCTAATATGTCGAAAGTCACTAAGTCTCAAGTGCGTTATTTTCGTAAGAGGATGAATTATTGACACCTTCCAGGTAAATATCCATATTCTAGACACACGTTAACGATATGTAAAGGCTGACAAAAGACAGGCATACTTTAACATTGGCAGTGATACACCATCCGAGCCAGATGCACTAGATGAAAGGCTACTTATTACTTCAGCAATTTCCTCTGCCGATGCAAAGGCAAAGTGAAAAAGGATCATTGTGCTCGCCAAAATTATTAAAATATTCAAACACATCATCGCAAGGCAAACTACAAGATAGGATGGTTGTCTCGTTGTTATTTTCATTAAGATCTGAAAAAGTGTTCCATAGTTTTTTAGAACTCCTCCCGCTCACAACACTAACAAGGTTATCTCTTTTTTCTCGACGTACTTGTGCCAGAAAACTGTTCCTATCCACTGTATTTTATAGTGTTTAAACCAAGTATGCTCGATCTTGATGTCTCTCTTTGCATGTCTTTCTTTGTGTGTATGGCTTAGCCCTACGTGCTACTTAGGACATTGTGGAAGCTTTAACATTGGAAAGCGTTCAGATAGGCACGTAGCCAAAAATTCAGTTTCAGGGGGATCCCAAACCAGAAATTCATTTCAGGGGCCTCCAAACGATCAAAACTCAGCAAAATAAGTAAAAAGCATGTCTATACCAACATATTTTCAAAATTCCGGGGGGGTAACTTCCAGGGACCTCCCTTGGCTACGTACTTGCATTCAGACACGAAGGGATCTACAGCTTACAGTTAGTAAAGCCTAAAAGTTCCCAAATATCTTGCCTGGGCGAAACTTGGGGAATTGCCTATCTTTGGGACAAAATTTATATTAGTGGTAGTTAACAATCTGTCATTTGTCTTGCATGAATGATTTCTAATATGGTAATGCGCTGTCACAAAATGTTGACATTTTTTTAAACATTCTCTAATATAGATGTTCGAATGTATTGCCATTTGTTTTGCCACGAACACCTCCGATGAATGGCTGGCAAACGCCATCCTCAAAAATAGCGCACCATATTTAACAAATTTTACCTCTTAATTTAATATATTATTTCACCTGAATAATCTTTTTGCTATGATACATAAATGAGACAAAAATGAAAGGGCGATGAAATTTGCTAGTAATTAACAAAAAATTTAAACAAATTGAAGATTTTTTCGATA
This sequence comes from Kuschelorhynchus macadamiae, assembly GCA_030620095.1. Lineage (NCBI taxonomy): Eukaryota > Metazoa > Arthropoda > Insecta > Coleoptera > Curculionidae > Kuschelorhynchus > Kuschelorhynchus macadamiae. The sequence goes on from JAUTXW010004563.1 coordinate 9,180, forward strand.
TTATAGTATATTATTATATTAAGAACTGCTGTAAAATATTTTCTATCTTGGGCATATCGAGCATTTAAAGAAATCAGTAATTTGTAAGTTTTAGCTATAAATCCAAACCTAAAATACTACTGGCAAGGCAATATGTATATATATATATATATATATATATATATATATATATATATATATATATATATATACGTATATATATAATATATTTTTCGAAAAACGTCGTTTTGTCGTTATCTCGACAAAATGGTAGGAATAAATTTCCTTACCGATAGTAATGAGTAAAATTAAAACTCTCTATGCTTATTGATTCGTTAATAAGACATCACCGAAATTTTATCAAAATTTGCGTAGCACGTTTCAAAAGGCGTTCAGTATAATTATATATATATAAATATATATATATATATATATATATATATATATATATATATATATATATATATATATATATATATATATATATATATATATATATATATATAAATATATATATATAAATATATATATATATATATATATATATATATATATATATATATATATATATATATATATATATATATATATATATATATATATATATATATATATATATATATATATATATATATATATATATATATATATATATATATATATATATATATATATATATATATATATATATATATATATATATATATATATATATATATATATATATATATATATATATATATATATATATATATATATATATATATATATATATATATATATATATATATATATATATATATATATATATATATATATATATATATATATATATATATATATATATATATATATATATATATATATATATATATATATATATATATATATATATATATATATATATATATATATATATATATATATATATATATATATATATATATATATATATATATATATATATATATATATATATATATATGTATATATATATATATATATATATTGTATATATATATATATATATATATATATATATATATATATATATATATATATATATATATATATATATATATATTGTATATATATTATATAAATATATATATATATATATATATATATATATATATATATATATATATATATATATATATATATATATAAAATACAAAAAACGGCATCAGCAAACTGAAATATCTGACGAACTTGATAAATTCAAGAAAAATGGGCTTAGATTGGGCAACAAAAAATTGACAACTACACAGTACACATGTCACGTGCGTCGTGTTGAATTATTAATTCTGTCAAGATGTGGCCCAAGAACATGAATCAATTGAAAATCTTCGATCCGAACTGGCACAAAATAAAATGTTCAATAAATGTCAATTCAGAAATTAGTCGTAATGCAAAATATTATAATTTCTTAAAAGCCGTTTTTTTATACTCTTACTTCCATTAGACACAAAGTACAACAAGCCAAGGGGTAATTTATAGGGAATAGTTCAGCCTACAGCAGCGGCTGTATCTAATTTTGAAATATTTGTTGTGAAGCCTCATGTAACTTTTGAATCATTGGAGAAAAGAACATAACTTTATGTTTTACCGGTATGTATAAAAACTTGTTGATGTTTTGAAAGATATTCAGGTATTTTGTCTTAATGAATAATCTTACATTCAATTGTCTGCTTAAGTAAGCATCCAATTAACTGGTAAATACTTTTTCGAATATAATACACCAGTTATAAGACAAAACAAACTTTTTTCGGAAAACATCCCCAATTGCTCTAAATTCTAGTCGGCGCGTCTTCCTGGAGACGCATTCGGAATTTTTCTTAGATATAAAAGTTGGCAATATTGAAGAAAAGATTTGAAACATCTGCCGCGTCGTCGTCGAGATGCATTTTAGCTGAAATTTGAAATAAAATAAGAATCACAGCCGCCGGGATAACTAGAGGGCGAAAAATTGTGGATAAGTAGAGAAAATTACGGTGAGAATGGCGAAAATTATAGTAGTTTGGAAATAATAGCACCGAAATTATATTTGATAGTCAGGGCATTAGAAAAACCGCTTTCTCGACAAGCAAAGCTAAAACTTTTTTCTTAAAGTACACTACGCCTTCTTTGTAATAAACATCTGAAAAAGACGAGAAATCACTTTTAGTCTTCTCGAGTGAGGCACGTATTATAATTATTGTTAAAACATTTTTACAGAACGCCTCAAATGCCATCAAATTCATTTTTCTATTTTTGTCGGTGAGGCCAAATTACGAAAGTTTAACTATAGGGTGATCCAATGGGGGTAAAATTGCTTTATAGCACTGTTATCAGACAGAAAACAAATTGAGCATTAAATAAAACAGATGTATCACAAAACTATCAATTTATTTATTATTTCAAATATTAAATATTTAAATATGAACTTTATTTTGCTGAATTTTTAGAATCTACGAAGAAATCTAGGCGAATTTATAAAATATTCTAGGCAAAATATAACCGGTTTCCAGATATTTAAGGAAAAATATCCAATTTTTTTTAACTTTAAGCACATGTTTTGAAATATTAATACCTATAGAAAGATCATAAAAAAATCAAGAGACTTCCTTTCACCCGGCCTTCCCTAATTATGAGTATCTTCTTTTATTACGAATTGTGACCCAGTTTAGTTCCATACGTAGTACTAGTAACACATATATACTGTCTTTTTAAAAACTTGTATTGGGCGTCTATCTGTTCCACCAACGTGGATTCGTAACAATATTTTACCAGTCCATATATAGACATATGCCACACCTGATTTTTGGACATAATTTAAAATAAATTGAAGTAGTTTTTACTCTGATTTTTTTAAGACTGTCATTTTGTTCCTTCATGTTGAAATCGAATCAGTTTATATCAGATTTAATTTTTGTGCAAATTTTGAAGTTAACTTAAATAAGAAGATTTCTTTACGTTGATATTTAAAACATTTTATATGGCGGCCATTTTGTTCCGCTATCTTCCATTTCTTAACACTTGCACAAAATTTAAAATTACTCTAATATAATAAGCTGTTTGAATGAAGAAATTAATCCGAACCAAAACGTTACGAATTCATTTCTATGTATCACTAATTTTTTTTCAAAAATTACAGGTAAATTGAATAATTAGTTTATAATTCTTTTCACATTCTACCAAGCTGCAATTTTATTATATATATATATATATATATATATATATATATATATATATATATATATATATATAGATATCCAGCCCCTATTGGGCAGGGTGGAAATAATATCCGCTGGAGAGGCTAAGATAATAATTTGGCTTGAAATTAAAGCATCAGAGTTCAGACCTATATTATGTCGTCATTTTTGGCAGTTTGTCAGCTGTCAAATCTAAATGTAAAAACGAGTATATCCAAAATACTAATCTAATAATAAGAACTTAAATCGATATGCAAACAAAAGTTTCTGTTTTATTTTGTCTTAAAATATTATTAGTTTCAGAAATACAAGATATATAATCACTTATAAAGAAATGTTTTACCCTCTTAGAATCACCCTGTAGTCGAAAAAAACCAAACCTGTTTTATAGATTGGCGTTTTTCACCCTTAAAATAAAAACCTAAAATTTTAATTTATTTTTGAGAGAGCTGTTTCACCCGCTTAGAGTAAGCCTATATATATATATATATATATATATATATATATATATCCATATATATATATATATATATATATATCCATATATATATATATATATATCCATATATACATATATATATATATATATATATATATATATATATATATATATATATATATATAATGCGTGTGTATGCATAAAAAAAGAAAAAAAATTGATATGTTTAACTAATTTGTAGTGGAATTAAATATTTATACATACAAAATCATATTTTTTAGGCAAGTTTCATTTTTCTGGAATACATTCTTTTCATTATCAGGTAGCTGTTTCATCCGTTTCATCTGTTTTTAATCTTATTGTTATCATATTGCCAGAATATGCTATTTTTATATGGGCTGTTATATTAAAAGTGAAAATATGATTTTTATGAAATTTACACTAAGAAACTTTGCAGCTCAAACTTAATATGAAATTTAGTAACAGACTGAAATAGTTTCAGATATACCCAGTATTTGATGTAGAAAATTAAACTCAAGATACTTTTCCATAATTATTTTCTAGTAATCTTTCGATTACTACTCTTTTTGCTTCACAGCCCCGTATAGCAATATATAACACGAAGTAATAAATACTAATGTGAGTAACACCATAAATATTCCATATAAAGCAAAAAATAAGAATAAATCTTTTTTGTAACATAACTATCTTCATTTCGTATATAAAATTAGGCATTAAATACTTGCTATTTCCCTACTTTTTCGGTACTCAAAAGTCACCAACTTTCACCAGTGCAGTCTACCAAATCGACCTCTTCCAACCATTAATTTGTGATTATGTATTTGATATAAACAAATTATTCTTTTTAACTTTTGGGTTTTTCAGCACGCTTGTAGAAAAAATAGTGTTTCTTACTCGGGCGTAAAGTGACTTTTTGCATTGCAAATGAAGTTGCGTTCGGAAAAGTAGCATTTTCCGTACTTGTTAGGTAAACTATTATATTTAGTTCTACAACCAAAAAAATCCTCAAAATCAATCTCCAAACCGCCTTTCTCTTCATTGCCGATATAGTTAATATTGAATAGAAGTATTTTATCAGTTTCTTTTTAAACTTTGAAATTTTTTAGAAATATTTATAATCAATAGCAAAAGTTATGGTACGAGCGGGAATCGATCCCGCACCCCTGGATCACTAGTCCATCTATCGGACAAGTTGTTGTGATATACTTCAGTCCATTTGAACTCAATATCCACCATCATATTAATGGATCCAGCTAGTTACCCTAATTAATGAGTTCATATCTCCAATCCTATTAATCTAAGAAAGTACAGTGACATCGCATAGTTTTGGTTGTAGCGTCTACTTTCAATAATGTTGGATACAGTTTTCTCGCTCGAAGCACCAAAAATGCGTGCACATAAAAAAATTAACGAAGTTCTAGCAATTTTTCATATTTTCGACCAAGTCTGAACTGTCATGTCAACTGTCAACTTTGATATTAAGTAAAGAACAGAAAACCATTTTGTGACTTTTAAGAAAATGTGATAAATCGTATTTTTTTGCTTATTTAACAGTGTTCCTCCCTGAGTTCGTCCGTGAATTTTGAAGTTATCTTAATTTAAACCTAAATAAATTTATTAATCCATATTCTATGCAGGACTATACAGGGTATTCCATACTCGATGGTACGTTAGAAGTCTCTGGAAAACGAAAAGAAAAATAACTTGAAATTTTGACTACGGCCATAGGAGGCTGCGCTCTAGCTTTTAAAAATAATTTTGCGTTTGCAGTGTTGCTAGGTCTACTGGTAACGGGCATCAACTTTGGAATTTTAAATGGGACATCCTGTAGTTTATTTTATTTTTAGATTCTGTGAAGCAGTCTAAGTTTTCAATTCTTATATACACCTTTATATACACACTGTATACTATTGAAGCGTTGAATAGAGTGGACAAATTGATTTTTTTATATAAGGTTTGAACCGCTTTCGATATTTAAGCGATTTTATGAATAATTACTATTAATATTCGACAGGACATTAATTATCTAAAACGCCAAGTTTGGTGTGACCTAACAACTGCAATACATAGCGGTGGTGTCTCACTTTTTAGTTTATGTGAGATTAAGTTAACGGAGAATAATGGCTAATTCCTTTCTCTGTTTCATCATGCCTGCGTGAAATATGACTGCTTTTTAAACAATAATCAAATAGATGTATTAGACTTGTATTAAAAGTTAAAAATGCATTGTACTACAATTTTTATTGGGTGAGACACCTAAGTGCAGAACATTTTGGAACTGAAACAAAACTGAATAACAAGATCATCATCTAAAACCCTCGTTGTTAATCAAAATCCGTACTTCTTGTTTTAGAAACAATATCTTTTTTTATTTGGGCAATCGGTTGATGAAGAGAGAAGACTTTTCGTCCACCAGTAATGGGGTAATCAAAAATCCAAGAAAGGTTAAAACGTCAATCCCTTCATCTCTTCTTTAGACAAGATGCCAGAAACTTTGGTAACATACGAAAATTGGGGGTAAACATTTTATATCTAAAAACAAAGTTGTTATATTTCTGTATCTTTTAAACACAAAAATATTTACGAAAATAATGCAGGTATTTGTTTATCCATAACTAGGAACAATATCTCGAGTATACAATACATGCCCCCCTTTTTAAACTCAATTTTCCAATCGACCAAATTAAATCGTTAAAAACTCTGGTCTACATAGCGTTTAAAAATTTACATATCTGGGCAATTTTAATTATAAAATCGCGTTTTCAGGAAGTCCAATTATTTCCATAATTTTTCCATTTGGAAAAAGTTACCGAGGTTGAAAAGCAATTAAAAAGCACTCCCCCGGCGCACACTCTTCGGTTATCAGCAATCACTTCAAGATATTTAATGGCATAAAATTGGTCATTACTTTTCGCGCTCTCGATCGCTTTGTTTCTTTTTCGGTATTGAATTAATATACAGTGTGATCAGGAATATATCAAGTAATTTCATTTTGGAATGTTGAAAACATATATAAATACTATTCTTTGTTCTGTCTCCAGTGGCGGACTAAGAGTGTTTAAGGCCCGGTCGCTCTTTTATGGTCCCGTGGGCATGGCCTTTTTTACGATAAGGAAGCTTAACGAGCGAGAATTAACCCTTTTTGTTGTAAATTTATCTCTGGCAATACTAAAACAATAAATAGTAACAATATTCAGCTATTTTTATTCCTAATACATAGACAGCTTGGTCCACTAAAAGTTAAACAAAGATATAATTAAGATGAACTCTACTTCCAGACGTTTTTCTTTGTACTATTTATATTCAAGCAGTATTTGTGCAGTATTTTATAGTCCCAAATCTCTATGCAGGGTATATTTTTGAGTATCATTGTTCTTTTTAAAACAAGAATTAAGAGAGTTTAACATTTTGTGTAACGCCTAAAAGAAGTCACAGAATTAGTGAATTCAAATTTCTCATCAATTGGTTGCAGATAGTAAATTTAAATGAAGTTTTCTTACCACTGGTTTCAAAGCTGTTAACGTTGGTGACATACTATCAACCAGCCGTTACTTGACGGAAATACATTTTAATTAAGTAAACGAAAACACACGGCTATTGTTACTGTCCGCAGATTTCTATTTTTGGACTGGAAGTTATTGAAATTTGTGTTTTTTGACGTTCCAAATGCCTCAGCTCGGTAACGGCACTTCAGGGGTCGATCGTAGAGGATAAATGGGCCTTCTTTTGGTATAAACGCAATTTCGATGGGACCTATAGAAAGCCGGCAGTGGCGTCCAATATGGGTACTCTTTTCGAAACCCCGATATTTCAAAATGTAGGGCGCTAGGGTTAGTTTTTCAATGTGGGGCATTTTTTTCGATCTCCCGTCCGAAAATCTCGGACAAGTCCAATAATAGGCATTTTGCATTTTTGAGTAATGACTAATTTGTCGAAGGAAAATGGGGGTTCGATGAGTAATAATTAGAGGAGAAATATAAAAAGATATTTAAAATCAATATAGGATGCCTATACTTTAACTGCCGAGAAAGCTGTAGGAAGGCGAAAAAACTAAAAAAAACTGTTTCCGCCTTATCAACTTTCGCATATATTACTTTTTTCGAGAAGAGAAACTCCCCCGAAGGATTGAAAAGCACAACACCAAAATTACTCTCCGCTTTATACAGGGCGAGCCATTCAGAAATAAAATTGCAATGTTGTTTTCATATATTTCCCTACGGTTTTACGTTCGGCCCTGTAGTATATGAACGACTGATCTTACGCAAATCAAGTAAATACGCAAAGAAACATCTTTATTTCATCTAGAGACTAGTGAGAAAATCAGCTCGATCAGAGTTAGGGGTGAATTTTCAAATTGTAGCTTGCACGAATTCTGTTTGCCATACTTTGGTCCTTCGTAAAATCGTATCAGTACCTCCTGGAACACAAAGGATTAAATATATCAAAAATTCCATCTTTCTATTACAAGACATAGATTTACATTTTTTATCTTGTCCGAGATTTTCGGACGGGAGATCCGAAAAAAATGCCCCACATTGAAAAACTAACCCTAGCGCCCTACATTTTGAAATATCGGGGTTTCGAAAAGAGTGCCCATATTGGACGCCACTGCCGGCTTTCTATAGGTCCCATCGAAATTGCGTTTATAACAAAAAAAGGCCCATTTATCCTCTACGATCGACCCCTGAAGGGCCGTTACCGAGCTGAGGCATTTGGAAGGTCAAAAAACACAAATTTCAATAACTTCCAGTCCAAAAATAGAAATGTGCGGACAGTAACAATAGCCGTGTGTTTTCGTTTACTTAATTAAAATGTATTTCCGTCAAGTAACAGCTGGTTGATAGTATGTCACCAACGTTAACAGCTTTGAAACCAGTGGTAAGAAAACTTCATTTAAATTTACTATCTGCAACCAATTGATGAGAAATTTGAATTCACTAATTCTGTGACTTCTTTTAGGCCTCACACAAAATGTTAAACTCTCTTAATTCTTGTTTTAAAAAGAACAATGATACTCAAAAATATACCCTGCATAGAGATTTGGGAGTATAAAATTTTGCACAAATACTGCTCGAATATAAATAGTACAAAGAAAAACGTCTGGAAGTAGGTTCATCTTAATTATATCTTTGTTTAACTTTTAGTGGACCAAGCTGTCTATGTATTAGGAATAAAAATACCTGAATATTGTTACTATTTATTGTTATAGTATTTCCAGAGATAAATTTACAACAAAAAGGGTTAATTCTCGCTCGTTAGGCTTCCTTATCGTAAAAAAGGCCAGGCCCACGGGACCATAAAAGAGCGACCGGGCCTTAAACACTCTTAGTCCGCCACTGGAGACAGAACAAAGAATAGTATTTATATATGTTTTCAACATTCCAAAATGAAATTACTTGATATATTCCTGATCACACTGTATATTAATTCAATACCGAAAAAGAAACAAAGCGATCGAGAGCGCGAAAAGTAATGACCAATTTTATGCCATTAAATATCTTGAAGTGATTGCTGATAACCAAAGACTGTGCGCCGGGGGAGTGCTTTTTAATTGCTTTTCAACCTCGGTAACTTTTTCCAAATGGAAAAATTATGGAAATAATTGGACTTCCTGGAAAACGCGATTTTATAATTAAAATTGCCCAGATATGTAAATTTTTAAACGCTATGTAGACCAGAGTTTTTAACGATTTAATTTGGTCGATTGGAAAATTGAGTTTAAAAAAAGGGGGGCATGTATTGTATACTCGAGATATTGTTCCTAGTTATGGATAAAAAAATACCTGCATTATTTTCGTAAATATTTTTGTGTTTAAAAGATACAGAAATATAACAACTTTGTTTTTAGATATAAAATGTTTACCCCAATTTTCGCATGTTACCAAAGTTTCTGGCATCTTGTCTAAAGAAGAGATGAAGGGATTGACGTTTTAACCTTTCTTGGATTTTTGATTACCCCATTACTGGTGGACGAGAAAAGTCTTCTCTCTTCTCATCAATCGATTGCCCAAACAAAAAAAGATATTGTTTCTATAACAAGAAGTACGGATTTTGATTAGCAACGAGGGTTTTAGATGATGATCCTGTTATTCAGTTTTGTTTCAATTCCAAAATGTTCTGCACTTAGGTGTCTCACCCCATAAAAATTGTAGTACAATGCATTTTTAACTTTTAATACAAGTCTAATACATCTATTTGATTATTGTTTAAAAAGCAGTAATATTTCACGCAGGCATGATGAAACAGAGAAAGGAATTAGCCATTATTCTCCGTTTTCGCTAACTTAATCTCACATAAACTAAAAAGTGAGACACCACCGCTATGTATTGCAGTTGTTAGGTCACACCAAACTTGGCGTTTTAGATAATTAATGTCCTGTCGAATATTAATAGTAATTATTCATAAAATCGCTTAAATATCGAAAGCGGTTCAAACCTTATATAAAAAAATCAATTTGTCCACTCTATTCAACGCTTCAATAGTATACAGTGTGTATATAAAGGTGTATATAAGAATTGAAAACTTAGACTGCTTCACAGAATCTAAAAATAAAATAAACTACAGGATGTCCTATTTAAAATTCCAAAGTTGATGCCCGTTACCAGTAGACCTCGCAACACTGCAAACGCAAAATTATTTTTAAAAGCTAGAGCGCAGCCTCCTATGGCCGTAGTCAAAATTTCAAGTTATTTTTCTTTTCGTTTTCCAGAGACTTCTAACGTACCATCGAGTATGGAATACCCTGTATAGTCCTGCATAGAATATAACTTCAAAATTCACGGACGAATTCAGGGAGGAACAGTGTTAAATAAGCAAAAAAATACGATTTATCACATTTTCTTAAAAGTCACAAAATGGTTTTCTGTTCTTTACTTAATATCAAAGAAAACGGCGTATTTCAGGATGAAACAAACAGTTTCGGAGATATAACAGTTCAGACTTGGTCGAAAATATGAAAAATTGCTAGAACTTCGTTAATTTTTTTATGTGCACGCATTTTTGGTGCTTCGAGCGAGAAAACTGTATCCAACATTATTGAAAGTAGACGCTACAACCAAAACTATTCGATATTACTGTATTTTCTTAGATTAATAGGATTGGAGATATGAACTCATTAATTAGGGTAACTAGCTGGATCCATTAATATGATGGTGGATATTGAGTTCAAATGGACTGAAGTATATCACAACAACTTGTCCGATAGATGAACTAGTGATCCAGGGGTGCGGGATCGATTCCCGCTCGTACCATAACTTTCGCTATTGATTATAAATATTTCTAAAAAATATTTCAAAGTTTAAAAAGAAACTGATAAAATACTTCTATTCAATATTAACTATATCGGCAATGAAGAGAAAGGCGGTTTGGAGATTGATTTTGAGGATTTTTTTGGTTGTAGAACTAAATATAATAATTTACCTAACAAGTACGGAAAGTGCTACTTTTCCGCACGCAACTTCAATTGCAATGCAAAAAGTCACTTTACGCCCGAGTAAGATACACTATTTTTTCTACAAGCGTGCTGAAAAACCCAAAAGTTAAAAAGAATAATTTGTTTATATCAAATACATAATCACAAATTAATGGTTGGAAGAGGTCGATTTGGTAGACTGCACAGGTGAAAGTTGGTGACTAGTGGAAGGAATGGCATTAAAGTTCAATACTTTATTGGATAGATTCTTTTGAAGACTTGTTGAGCTTTTTAAATAACCTTCTGCCACGGTTTCCAACCTCCGAGGCGTTTGATATTTGTTATTCCTTCTTCGGAATCTGCATCAAGCATTGTGGCGGCTGAACGTCGGAAATTGTGGCCTATATTTAGTTCAGGATTTTGGAGCTTCAGATAACCTGCAATATTTGATGGCATTTTCCCAAAGTATTTATTCCGATGCATTGTACTATGCAAGCTCTTTTCTTGAAGTTTACAAAAAAAAACGCCTATTTGGGGTCTCTGGCTTTCTTAAAACCGCATATTGTCTACCAATTTTAAATATTCTCCGCTTTCAGCTTTATCAGATAGTACAAAGCTTTTAGAGCGGTAATTTTTGTGTTTGGAATATTTATTAATAAAATATTTTTTTTGTCTTCAATATGATCCAATGACATTTTTGTTAGTTCTTCTCGGCGACATGCGCCCGCCAAACCAAATATAGTAGCTACTTTAATATGGAGATGCATTTCATCAGGGGCTTCGTTTCTAATTGTTTTTTTAAATAGGCCGTGACTTTGAAAAACTTGCTTAAATCCATGTTTCATTGAGTTTGATCATACTTTTTAACATTGAGTATCTGGACCAAAGCGTGTTTGGCTTACATGTTTTGGTTGGCAAAATATGCCAAAAAAAAGGGTTCTTTCAAAGTTTTGATGCCTTTAGTCTGACATCAGGTTTTAAACAGAACATATTCTTTCTCATACCTAGGGATTTTGATGGTAGCAGATTGAGGTTTGCAGTTTTAGCTGCTTTTAACACTGACTATGATAAATCTTCGATTGACAATAAATGACACGCGTATTTTTACTTGGTGTCTATGGTGATTCAAACTGCCAAATATAAAAAGCAGGTGTTATTAATGCTTAACATTGATTTTATAAGGCATAATACGAGAGCCATTAAACCATTTTTTAAAACACGTTTCACATATTTTTTACTATTTTATTGAAAATAATAGCAAGATTCTAGCAAATTTATGTTCTTAAATCAATTTGCTAACTATCGGCGTATCAATATAGTTTTAAATATTTAAAAACAGTAAGTATATTTAAAAAATATGGGGTTATTTTAGAGATTATTTATTTTTTCCGCACTAGTGCATGAATGCAGAAAAGTGAATTTTCCCGCACGCTTGTAGGAAAAATAATTTTCTTTGTAAACTTGAGAAACTTGATAAGATAATTAAGAAAATAAAAATTGTAACAATTTTTATAATCCCGATGATACGTTACGTAATTTTTCCCCCAGACAAAAATTATAATTATGCGAAATTGCTGTTTTCTACCAACTTATGATAACAAGCGAAAAATAAGAAAATCATATAGTTAGTAAATACTAAAAGTAACTACACGAAATTAATTCAGCTTCCCTATTGGGAAAAGAAATGTCACATAACTACGACTTAAACGGTTAAAGTAGATGAACTAGATATATAAAAATAATGTCTTTGGTCTCTGCCTCACGACTTCTTATCTCCGGTTGTATTAATCGTAGAGAGTTCAGTAAGATCGCATTTTTTTTGCTTAGCCTACTTCCCTCCAATAACGGTTTATATATTTTTCTCGTCCGAGGTACCGGGAACGATTGGACAAGTAAGATTTTCAAGCAATTTTTCTATATATTAGACCAATTTTGAACCAGTATATCTATGGAACTATTTATAGCACCGAGTTCCGCGACCAATCGTTATCTTTCTTATTAAATAAAGGAAAGGAAATTACTGTACAACTTTGGTGAATATTTCCATATTTTTGAAGATATAATGCAAAAAGTTTTTTTTTTATTATTTACCATTCTTCCAGTCTATCTATGGACCCAAGTTTAAATATACTCTAATACAAATGCGACAGGATGCAACTATTTAATTTTATTATAAATTTTATGCATAATTTTAAAACGAGTTGCCGTTGACTTTCGCCTGAGCTGTCACTCGTGCATACAGAATTCAGGCATATGCTTACGCACATACATTTACTTATCATACTTAAAAGCATTGCTTGAATATTCGAGTTAACCTTCTTTTATTTGTTTTATTTTACTTCCCTCATAAAAGCAAGTATTGAAATCGTTAAAAAGTCATTCTCTCAAGTTTTTACAGATCTTTACGTTTTATGGTCCCTAGATGCCAAAAAACATGTTGTCAATTCCGTCGGTCTGTCTGGACAAGATATAGTTCAAAAACTACTTATTAGATTGACTTCAAGTTTTGGTCAAATATCAAGGGTCATAAGGGGATGAAATGTTTACATTTTGATTGTTACTGAAACACTTATTATCCAAGTTACCTAAAATGTTAAAGTTAAATCAAGTATTACTTAGAAATCCACTGGTAAATTTTGGTACAAATCCAACAGGGCGAAACAAATGACGGCTTATAAAATATTTAAAAAATCAGCCTGAAAAACTTATTAGATTGATATCAAATTTTGTAGAAGAAGTAAGGGTGATATTGAGACGAAAAGGTAAAATCGTGGTAGGAATTCAAGATGGCGAAACAAAATACGAGTAAATAAAATGTTTGTAATAGCGAAAAATATCCCTCTCCAAGGTTTTACATAGCTTCAAGTTCTGCATTTCTGGATACTCAAAAATATGTTTTCTCAGTTCCATCGGTCTATCTGCTAATTTGGAGTATAGCTAAAAAATTACTAATCCGATTGACTTTAAATTTAGGTCAAAAATGAAAGGTCTTATTGGAATGAACTGTTTTTGTAAAATTACAAAAAATGTGGGAGTGTGTGTGTGCGTATGTTACTAAAGAGCTCTGTGCGAAACTAAATTGGATAGACTCCACTATTCCTAATAAAAGGAGACATTCATAAGGAGGAAAGTTTTGAGAACAGGAAATTTACCGATTTTTATATTTTTAAATTCTGATTTTTATTATCTATAATAAATAAATTAGGTGTTTTACAATTTTTTTTTGCTAAAAAAATATTTTTTTCCGATTTAAAAGAAAAAAAACTTTAGTGTCGACCCCAATCATATTAAAAATATTTTCCTGACACGTGTTTCGATTTTATAGTCATCATTACAGCTTAAAAATAAATAGCCAGTCCAAATTAAAAAAAAAGAACAAATTTAACTGAGAGTTTTATAATTAATACAAATATTGACTAGTTGCGAAAACAGCATTTATAGTTAGCATAAGCAGTTATACGCCAAAATACGGTGTTTTGCATAATTACTTTCATACCATATGGAATACTTCATTGAAAAACACTTGTATAGAAATGGGTCAATTTATTCAGCAAAAAATGCATTTTCATTGTTTAATCATTTAGACAAAGGGTGAAAAAATATACGAAATTAAAAATTCTCCGCACTGCAGGTCTGCCCTTATCGGCAATCATTCCAAGAGACTTAACTGCCATGAAATTAATTAATTTTTCTTTCTTCCCTTGACATTTCCGGCAGGTTTTAAAATGTTTTTGGGGCATTCGGACAGCCACATTTTTATTTTTGAAACTAAACTTGGCAAAACACCGAGAGATTATTTTTTAGTTATATAATGTTACATAATTCAACAGTAACTATAATTATAATATTGAAATTTTGGTAATAATAATAATAATAGTAATAATAAGAATAACAATAATAATAGGAAAAAATAACTACACTAGAAACCTATAAACACCTAGGCACAAACTTAAAGAACCGACCATCGTACAAAGAAAGGGAAACTAATCAGCGAGTTCAGAAAGCGGATAGGACAGGTAACAAAAACTAAAATCAAAAGCAAAAACATGTTTCCAGGTACTAAATACCTACGCACTTGCCTACTCTTTTGGAATTATACGGTTGATAAATACAGATATTGATGTTCTAAAATGGAAAATGAGGGCACTGCTTATAAAAGGACAAAAACAACAGCACCACGGGACATCTAGACATTAATAAACACTTATAGCAGCAAATAGAAAACTTACGTAAATATTTTTTCAGGCAAGCTGATACTTCTACGCTCCGTGTCTCAGCAGACAGATGAGGTGGTACTGCGAACATGGATGTAGAAGCATTTACATGGCAGATATCTAAAAGAGGTCGCACAGGATTATCTCGATATTTCAGCGTCGCACTACTGGCTGACTTTAGGACAGATCTTCCTGGAGACCGAGAGACTCTTACTCGCCATCTGAGATCAGGTAATCACAACGAAGAACGAGGGATCCTGGGATGCAAAACGGCCGATGCAGATATGGTTGTCAAACTGCAGAATGCCAAGAATAATACAAGGACAGACACGACTCACTGAAAAAAATTCTGCAAAAGAACTACCCGAAAAACTACGACTACTCCAAGATAACAATTCCTTACTATAAGTATATATCCCCAAACATTCCTAGAGAACCACCAGTACAAACATTATTGGGACCGTACTGTACTTACCGACCTTTGGATAAGTCATAGTAGACCAGACCTTATAATTGTAGATAAAACTTGTTGAAGTATCTAAGACTGATTTTTAATATATATATATATATATATATATATATATATATATATATATATATATATATATATATATATGTATGTATTTATACATATAAATATATATATAACAGTTTTATATATATATATATATATATATATATATATATATATATATATGTATATATATGTATATATGTATGTATTTATACATATATATATTTATATATATATATATATATATATATATAAATTAACACATTTCGTTTGAAAGTCACATGTTACAAAATATTGACGTTTCGATCAACCACGTAATCTTCATCAGAATACATAAAATGGACTTCTATAAAGAAATTTTTAAGAATTAAAAGTTGGTACACACAACAATAGTCTTTCCTCTTAAAACTAAAATCCGAAGATTATATCACAATATAACAACACATTTTTAAAAGTTATAAATTTAGTTTGAACATATATAAGACTTTCACGAACAACACGGGAAGGAATACTAAAATATATATTTTTCTATAGTGTCGAGAGATGAAATTTTTATTTATTAAAGGGTCCAACGCAGTTTTTTTATTGTTGGTTTTGTTTTAAATTTGCTTATTACTTAATAACGTAATGGTATATTTTACTGAGTTGTTTTGTAAAAGTTAAAATTTTAAAAACCGAATATCATAATAGAAGAAGAGAATTCTATGAAATGATAGCAATACATGTGTTATGTATAGGCAATTTAAATTACATTTCGTTTAAAAATGGGTTCAAAAGGGTTCACGCGCTGCAGGAATACCAAGATATGAGTACGATTTACCATTTCAAATTTTGCAGTTACTTAGACAAAGGATCAATGCAAGGCGGTAAAGAGCCATTTTGTGGAAAAAAAATTAGGGTCGAAAACGGACATGCGACGGTATTTGCGTCAAAAAGTGGTCGAAATATGGTCGAAAACGGACAAATCTGCTTCTATTTTATAATTCTAGATTTGATTTTTTCATAAAAAATTGCATTTAGCGCCCAACTATACATATTTTTCTATTGAAATCACATTGAAGCTAATACATATCTCTTATAGTTTTAACATAATATTGCAGCGGCGGAAGGCTTGCAAATGATCCTTAATACTGCGTGCAGTCCCCTCTTAAGGGGTAAGACTAAACTATTTTTTTGAAAAACTGTACTAACTTTTAATTCTTGGTGTTGGTTTTTCGAAACGTCACTATTTTGTAACATGTGACGTTTTCAAAGCGAATTTTTTTTAATTTTCCTTTAGAAGGATCCCTAACCCAAGAAAATGAAATGGTAAATCGTACTCATATCTTTATATATCAGAACCCTTTTGAACCCATTTTTAAACGAAAAATTTAAATTACCTATATATATATATATATATATATATATATATATATATATATATATATATATATTATATATATATATATATATATATATATATATATAATTATATATACGTTATTAAGTAATAAGCAAATTTAAAACAAAACCAACAATAAAAAAACTGCGTTGGACCCTTTAATAAATAAAAATTTCATCTCTCGACACTATAGAAAAATATATATTTTAGTATTCCTTCCCGTGTTGTTCGTGAAAGTCTTATATATGTTCAAACTAAATTTATAACTTTTAAAAATGTGTTGTTATATTGTGATATAATCTTCGGATTTTAGTTTTAAGAGGAAAGACTATTGTTGTGTGTACCAACTTTTAATTCTTAAAAATTTCTTAATAGAAGAACTCCATTTTATGTATTCTGATGAAGATCATGTGGGTGATCGAAACGTCAATATTTTGTAACATGTGACTTTCAAAAGAAATGTGTTAATTTTCGTTTAGAAAGACCCTAACCCAAAAAAAAAAAAAATTATATATAAGAAGGTCCAACTGAAAACAACATATACATATACATATATATACATATATATACATATATATATATATATATATATATATATATATATATATATATATACATTAACGCTGATAATCCATTTATAATGAAACGCAGCAGTTTAGTTGAAAACACATTGTATTTTTCCAGATATAACTCCTGGTTTAAAACATTCTAAAACGTATTCCTGTCATATTTAAAGTACGTACGCGACGTTTAAATAACAACCAAAACTGACACATATGGGATTACAATCCCTCAAGGTACATTATAAAATATCTTTTTCAAAGAAAATCAGAAGTTCTAAATTGGATGCCGCTTTAGTACAGTTCTTTTTCAGTTCCCCAAGATATATAGTTATGACTTTTGCATGTACATACCGAGAGGATATGCATAAAGTTCGAATCATTTCAGAATGTTTTGGTCGTATTCTTGCAAGTTTAGTAACTTCAGTAATAAAAAAATTGCAATGGCTTATATCTGTAGATTTTTACATATTAGAATTATTAATAGTAATCTTTGTTAACATTTGGCTAAGACTGTTACATATAAAAAAAGTAACAATTACAATAAACACAAATGATAATTATACTTATAACTATTATATCGGGTGTCTCAGTAATCCTGTTCCAGTGGAATATCTCAGCCAAATGAGAAAGACCATTAAACTTGACTTAGCACCCACTTAATACCATTTTCATTGAAAGTCATCAGAATTATTATTTTTAATAGCAACCTCTATACTTTTTTCATATTGACAAATACGTAAAACAAAACTTAAAAACACCTTCATTATTTTAACTCAAAGTAACTTCTTTCTTATTAACCGACTTCAAAAAAGGAGGAGGTTCTCAATTCAACCTGTATGTATTTTTTTAGTGTTGAAGATGCTATTGGGATCACTTTTACGCAAACTTAACACTGCATATCGTAACCTCGACAAGGCAAAATTCCGACACTGAAACTGCAATAACGCGTTCAGTAAAATAATATGTATAGATTATGAGTGTAGACGCACTAAGTGAATAAATAACATTATAATATGGGGTCATCGGATTACCCATGCATAGATGAACAAATTTTATATAGAAATAAAATAGTCCATTGTTTTGAGTATGTATCTGAGTAACAAAATTCTGAGTCTTATATTAAAATAAGGTAAATACGGATTGCCATGCATAGATGAGCAAATTTTAGTAAAAACAAAATAGTTCATTGTTTTGTGTATGTGTACAACAAAATTTCGAGTCTTATTAGAGTAAGGCAGCCATCATTAAATACGTAGGGAAATGCACGAAATTATGATTGCAGCTGATCTCAAAACTATTTTTTTTATTAAAAAAGGTAAATTAGATATATTATATGTATATTATATTTGAACCCATTTTTAGCACAAATTATTTATTTAATTTTAACTTAACAAAACGTCCTAGCTTTTCGACTCACATCTTATTATGTAACTTATCAATGCTAAAGAAACTATTAATAGTATAGTACGTATTTTTGTGACAGCACGACAGTAAACAATTCTCAAGTAATAATAAATAAATCAAAATATTAAGCTTAACGCCATAGTCAAAGGAATTGCTCACAACTATGTATATTAATCTAACATCTGAATGTAAACGGAATCAGAATTTAATCGTATCCAATATTTTTTGAAAACATTGGGACAGGGAGAAGGCCAAGAAATTAAGAAGAATTATAGGGAGGTCTATCATTTTTGATATAATTACAAATCACATTTGCTTTTCTAGTTTGCCACGTTTTTTTTATAGATTTTAATAGTATTTTTTTATACATGAAATATAAGCAATTTAATAATATAACAATATTTTAATACCCAAGCTTTGAGTTTCTAGACTGCCTAGTTTTTTATTTGGATTGTAATCCTCTTTTTATATATTTTAAAATAAGAACAGTTTCTAGATTGTCACGCTTTTTTATAGATTTAATAATATTTTTTATATAATATGAAATACAAGCAATTTATTAATATTACAATATTTTAATATCCAAGCTTAAGTTTCTAGATCGCCACGTTTTTTTATAGATTTTATTTTTCGTTTTTTATATAACATAAATTGTGAGCAATTTATTATATATTATAATATTTTAATACCCAAGCTTAAGTTTCTAGACTGCCACGGTTTTTTTATAGATAATAATAATATTTTTTTTAATTATAAAATATCAGCATTAGATATTATACGTATTAGTTTAATTTGATCCATTTCTTGACCCATGTGATAATAGAATGTACCTATTTAATAATCATAGAAGATTATAACCTTTAAAAAATTAAAAGACAGAATTGTAATTTAAAAGTTGTGTCAGGTATTTTCAATACGTAGGATATTTGCGTAAGGTACAAGATCTGTGATTTTTTTATGTTTGTTCACACAGATTGTCTAAACGGCTTGGCCAGTCAAACGTCAAATTGTAGAGGACGTTTCTCTGATCGTCCCATATATTTTGATTTGAAATCCGTTGACCCGTTTTTTTGTAATAATAAAAAAACACAGGTCTAAGTGCTGCAAAGGCAACGAGTTTTACAATTAAATTTACATTTTTTTTAATACCTTTTTCAAACTAAAACTGAGGTGTGTAATAGACATACAATCCAATTTGCTAAAAGGTACCTCTTATGCTATTTCGTTATGTATACAGGGTGATCATGAAAATGTGCAACCTCAAAATCTAGTAACATTAGTTATAAATAAAACGTTATGAACCAACCACCCTCATTATAATTTTTATGTATGTATACAGGTGGTGCTAAAAGAAAATTGTGACAGTAATTTATATTAAATGTACAAAAAATTAAGCAAGTAAACAGCTCTGATATTAATATTTAAATTATTTTATTTACAAAGTATTTTAGAGGCAAGATTAAAATGTTTTTAAATATTTATTATAAATTCTAATTTTATTAGTGTCGTTAACTTATCTATTTGTTACTTTTTGTATTATGGTATATACAATTGAATATATACTACAAATTATAATATTCTTAAAAATGTAGCTGTAAAAAATCACTACAATGTGAGAAATAAAATATTTAAAAAAAATAGAAACGAAAAAATCGCTAAAAAGTAAAAAATAATATTTTATTTATTCTCTAAACATAGATATTTTGAAGGCGGCGTCCAAATAATGACTAATCTGTAATAATATATACCAAAAAATATACGTACACATATTACTTATACTCACTAGTAACTTTAAACTGATCGATCTAATACATATTTTGATATGGAATTTAGAGAGGGTCACGTCACTATTTTAAAGTCGAACTACCAAATAAATTTGGTCGCTGCACATTTAGTTTACTTAGGTGTATCTCCTATAACACGGCCGTCAATAAAATCTTCATGCAATAACCCAACCAACAGTTGCAAGGCCCCCAAAATATTCCTGCGCAGATCTGAAAATGTGAATTTTGGACATTTATAAATGTCTTATAGAAAGTTAATGTTGCCATTTGACTTTAGGCTCAGCAATTGGATGAAAATAGCAGTTTGCGCTTGCGCAGTTTCACGAAGGGACCCTACCAGTTTTAAAAGATATAAGGCTAACTACATATTTGGTTTATATGTAATGTAATATAAAATACATCAACTATATTTTGTAATGGTTGGTTGGAGCTGCTTTGGGCGTCGACTATGTCTATATTTAAGCAATAAATAAAGTATTATTTTTTACTTTTTAGCGATTGTTTCTTGAAGTCGGTTCTATTTGTTTTTTAACTATTTTATATCAATTAGATGTGTTACATAGACTCGCTCTTTCAGATGTTCCCACAAAAAGTAATCTAATCGGAAAACATCTCTCTATCTAGGTGGTCACCTGACTGGTCCATTTGTTCCTATCCATTTTCCAGGAAACATACATTTGGTGAAGATATTTAGTTATTACTCGTCCATTATGGGCTGGTACCATCCTGCCCAAAATATATATCACGACGCACATCTAAAGGAATATTTTGGAGGGATACGGGAAATTCTTGAATAAGAAACTCTAAGTAACTTTCTGAATTCATGTGCCGCTCAAAAAAATTTGGACAATAATTTAACCGTGTATATTGCAATATCATACGTTTATTCCTCAGATACTTTGAAAATGTATTTCCCTTATCTGATGGTTCTCTGTAGCCTAATAGTGAGAGTTATGCCGTTTTACCGTATTGTTAATGGCTTTCATCTTATTTAAAGTTCTTTCTTCTCACACCATTCCTAGCCATGCCACAAATTCAAGTCATTTGTCGTAATCACATCAATCGTCGATGAAGGTGAATTTTATAAGTTCTAAATTTAGCACTTTTTAAAATTCGCTCGATAGAAGTACGTAAAATATAGATATCTTATTCAATTTCTTGAATGATTATACGATTATTTACGCGATCTCTTCCCAGGACGACAATGGTATATTCCTCATTTATCATGAATTTTGGTTTAGAAACACCCCTTTTTCTGAACAAAAGACCCACTTAGTTAGATTCTAAGCGCTACGTAAACTAGGTATAAATTAAAACAAGCAATCGACGAAAAACAAACATCAAAATTCACACACATTTCCGCCAACACTTATTAAAGTAGTAGAATGTTTAGTTTTACGAACAATAACGGTTATACGGTTATGTTCTATCTATTTAAAAAGGTTTAAAAGTTAGTTTTTTACCGAATGATTACCCAAATTTTCTAGTTAATTTAATTTAGGCTAAATAATATTAAGCTGCCAAAAATATAATCTACCAAAAGGGTTCAAATAATGTGGAAATGTGAACTTTGGCTTGTGTATTGATGTTTTTTGTTGTTTGTCTAATCGTTATGTGGTCCTTGAAAAGTGTTAAAATCGCACGGCTAACTAAGTTTGGAAACTTTCGTTTACACATACTGTGTCACACAGTCCTGTCAATGTTCTTTACACAGTCCTGTCAGCGTCGAATCAAACAGATTCCTGTAGCGATGTATTGTTAAAGAGATTAACATTTTTTTGTGGCCAGTAGTAGTAGTAAGCTCAGCAACTAGACCTACAGTACGCCGCCGCACGGATCTGAAACAGCGACGAAAGGGGGAGGTTTGTCAGAAGCAGACTGTTTTTATGGATATGTAGAGTTTTAGCCAATTATTAATGAGTGATACACCGTTTCCTAAGATACTTGCATTCTTTTCATATCCTCAGATTTGTGCGTGATACTTTAAAAGGCTCTTTTCGCTAACCCCCGGTCCCACCCACCCACTTCTCTACGAAAGCGGTCGATCCTTCTAATGAAGGATAGCATCTTGCCCCAGTCGAGATGTTTTATTCCAGCGTAGTCTTGTCCACCTTTCACACGTGCCAACAAGATGATAGGGATCCTCCTCCTTTACCCCACAGTTAGGAAAACAAAGGTTGTCCGCTAACCTCTGCGGGTACATGTACCTATTTAGTTTACAGGGTCCTCTCAAAATTCCAATTAAGTTCCCAATCCCCCGTCGACTCCTTAACATCAACCAAGATGTCTTAGATCTGCATGGTTTGAGTAACGTTTCTTTTGCCTGTCTAAAGTAGTTCATTTTTGACCAATTTCCCTTTGTCTTTTCCCAGGCCCATCTACCAGACAGGGTTCTCGGCCCGAGAATTGGAGCGTCAATACACTTCTGGTAAACGCATCCGCTTTCTCGTTGCCTTCGACACCACTATGCCAGCGGACCCATTTTAACCTCACCACCTTTGTCGTTGCTAGCCGAGTAACGTTTTTGTTTTATTGTTGACTTTGAAGTTATGTATAATTTAATTCGAATATTTCTCAACAATTTAATGTTTTTGTGAGAACATCGAGATTCACTTCCGGTTCACCAGAGATATTCGAGAAAGTAGCAAATGTGTCCTTTTACCACTCACTTGAAAAACAGAGGTATGAATCGTTATAAGGACAATTTATGATGTGGAGAGCGAAAAACAACGCTAAATGTCTTTCAGAAAAAGTGGCGCTATTTATTTCGAAGTACTATCCAAGAAATATTAATATTTGACTTTCTGGTTGGAGTTTTGGTTGTTGAACAAAATATTGAAAGTAAAACTGACTTGAATAAATTACAAGCTTGGGTCTTGTAAAGAATTATACCCGCGGAATATGAAAAATTTGAAATATATGGTTGAAATATTACCTTCTTTTAATAATTCCAACACACAAAAATATATGGATGAACCACTTTTTTCAAATAGGAATCATAAAAATCAAGTTGTTGGAAGGTTGCACTTAACTTGTTTTTGGAGTATCGCTAAAAATTTATTTCTCACAGACTAAAAATATGAAGAAAAAATTATTATGTGATGTTTTATGATACAAAAATGTACAAGTACTTAATTACTATCTAACATATTTTAAAGCACAGACGTTTGCCCGAATAAAACTTTTGTAATTATTTACACCATTGCCGATTTTGATGATTTTTATATAGGTGAATTTTTGAGTTATGATCACAAATTGGAAGTTAATATTTTCAGTCAAATTTCGTCTTTAAGTTATTCATCTTCAAAGTTTATAAACACCTTAAACTTAATTTACTTTTATTTTCCTTGTTTTTTTTTTTATGAAAATTGCGAATTTTCTGTATAAAACTACTAGAAACAATTATAAAGAGACGTTAAATAAAATATCTTTTTGTTTTGTTTGGCTTATTTATCTAAAAAATTGGGAACACTAAAAAAACAACCGTACTTCATATTTTTTGGACTAGTAAATATTCCTTCATGTTGGCATCTTGACATCATAAAAAACCATCGAGATATAAGTTTAAAGAGCAAAAATTAATTGATACAACACTTACATACATAGGTGGATGGGTCCCATCAGGAGCGCGAACGCACTAGGTGGATTAGTACTGGATTAGCACCAGATTAGTGTTGATCGCCTTTTATTGTGTTAGATCTTTATTGATGTTGCTACAGCGCCTAACCTGGTGCTAACCTGATACCAATTCACCTAGTGCCTCCTCGCTCCAGTGATAGGGGTGAGTTCAGGTAGAGGAAAGGAGAACGAACGCCCCCCTCTCCGTCTTTCGCCTCCCGCGTCACTTGCCTTTTGGCGCCCAGTGTGACCAAAAATAATGTATTCAAAAATACCGAATTTCGTCGGCCAGACGTGAATATTTTTTTTTGGCCGTTCGTGATGACTTTTTTGGACGTGGTTTATTTTCTTATGTGTTCTTTTCGCTATTCAATTATTTTAGTGTAGTTTTATTTTGGCGCCCTTATTTATGATTATGACTTCGGATTCGTGGTTATGACTCCAAAATCCACCTATATTCAACAAATCATCAAAATCGGCGATCGTGTAAAAAGTAAAAAATTACCGAAACTCTTTTGTTGTTTTGAGTTTTTTTTATTTGTATATCATTAAATTTATTGGTTGTTAGGTTAGGAATGGTTAGGTTTGCTGTAAAGAAAGCGCGCGGTAATGTGCCAATTACTTCTTATGAAATACTTTTCAAGATGCTTACTATATGCATATCTTTGGCAACATTGTAAGGGAGCTTTTCTGAAAACTGTCATAATACGGAGTTTTTGCATCAAAATGCAAAGAAAATGTCGAACTTTTTTTTGTTTTTTTTTAATAGAAAGAAAGGTTCATCAATTTAATTTTTATTTAAATAGTTGAAAGAAGGTAAACTTTATATTTTATATTAAAAAGTTATCAAATTCTGTCGGTATAATTGTTTCCAAGGCCTTACCAGCTTTTCTGAAAGGCAAATAAAGGAAATCTAAAATATTAACTGAAGAAAATTGCAGTAAATTTTTAAGAACTGCATTGGACCAAAAATATTTAGAAGTTAAAGTATGTTATTTTACTCAGAACTTTTTCAAAAAAGTTCCTTATGTGTATTTATTAACTTGCAGGCGGTAGTAGTGATAGAATTATCGAAAGCCTGCAAGCGTGATGAACTTTGACGACATAAAATACCTTGTTTTTGCCTTAACAGTTACATTTTATAGTATTTGTAAGAAATATCTCAGTTTACACCCTTAGAAAAAAGCCTATAAGACGTTTTTTTTTTAAATTACCTGAATGGCAAATGCATCAGGCAAGTAGTTGGCATCAACAAAATTGGTAATATGGCCAGGAAAATACAGCAATTTTGGAAGCTACCGAGTATAGAAGACTACACCGGACTTTGTTTCCAGCGATCCTACGCTATAATCCTAGTTAACGCAGGCGGTGATTTACTGACCTCGAAACGTCTTGATGGATGGCGATCTAGTGGCGTCTCTCGAAGATATGTTGACAAATACATTAGAATCAAAACGAATCGTCAATCGAAGAAAAACAAAATTAGGAAATTCGTTGTACCATCCTCTTCCGCAACATCTTTAACGAGAAACTAGGTATAGGGCTTAGAACTTCCTGTTCATCAGAGTATTCTACAGATTTATCATTTACCGAACAATTAGTCAAAAACCAGGATTGTCTATAGTACACTTCGAAAACTGCTCCAATATCATCATAAATCATAAAATTAAATAATATAGGATTTTCATTTTAAATTGTTTGGCCTAGATTTATTATCTAAATAAATATACTAGTAGTTTGTTTATTTTTTGGTGGATATTATAACTGAATAAGTTGAAAGAAAATGTTTAATAGAATTTTGAAATGTCAATTATTTTATGTCTCATACGACTATAAAAAAAGTACAATACGTTTGAAAATAGCTATTTTAACACTTTTGTGGAATTGTGTGATTTGTGGAAATCGCCCAACAAACCGCCATACTCGTGTGAGAAGATTTCGAGTCTTTTTCCAAAGTTGTTACAAAATATACTATTTATTAACCAGTGATATACCTGAGATCTAAGGAAACACTTGTTATTTCAGAATTTTTAATAGAAAACATTATTTACTTTCTTGCAAATAATAATGATGATGGCGAAAGTCAAAAAAGCTTTGCTATTTTTTAACATTTATTTGCAGGAAAAACAAAGTCTTTTTCACAAAATAAATAAAACTGTTGTTGAAATTACAGGGTATCCTTGTTTGCATTTTATATACGGTATATTAATATAAAATGAACAGAATAATTTTTCGTGGTCCTCTTAATAATTTTAACTATTTTCACCCTTTCTCTTTGGGGTCAGATGCCATTATGTACTTAAGAATCTTTGATTTATTTATTACTAAGTATACCCTCTACCAACGAAGGTCTAAAACCGAGGCTATAGCCAAACACTCGTTGAAAAAAATAACAGGTTTGTTAGAACTGCTCTGATTATACCTTTGCTCCAATAGTAAGCGATAATTTGTCAAAATTTACATAACTGTGTAACATTAACACACATGTTTTCGAATAATTGAATTTTAAACACGTATTCACATTGTTCGAAAAAAAAAAGAAATAACTAGTAGAAACTAAATCTTCTAAAATGCAAATTCGCGGCTGGCAATTATCCAATGATATAAAACGTGAAATTTTCCATTTAAAGTTTAAATTAAACGACTCATAGGCGCCGACTACGTGGGGGCTTGGGGTTGGCAAGCACCCAGAACAATTTTTGCACACCTTTAATCAGAGTACTTACTACTTTCTAAAATAATTATGACATTAAAGACTTTAATATCTTTATTTCATGAAATAATTATCATTTAATGTAAAATAGTTCTTATCGAAATGCTATCTACTGAGTAAAGGATTTTTATCATTAAGTGTTAGGGGGGTGGTTAAGTATCATACCACTACGCCATGGAACAATTTAGCGAAAAATTTGAAGGAGTACCAATAACTCGGGTGGTAATCAGCAACGTAATAAAATAGTTCCAAAAAACTGTTTTGGAACTTAAAGAAGAAACAGAAAGAAGAGATATAACCATAACGATGCAGCCATAGTTTTTGTTCTTCAATCTGTTAGAGAAACTCCAGTATCTAATATCCCTTAGAAATCATACTAAACAGTTAGCCGTTGTGGAAAAAAGCTATGTTCATACAATTTTAGAAAAAAAATAAAATGGTTCCGTTCAAACACTAGTTTAATCATATGTTGGAAAAGGAAGATGAAGCGAAACGACTAGATTTTTGCTGGTGGGTAAAAGACAAAAATTTAAGTGAAAATATTAATTTTTATAAGTTTTGGCTGCAATAGAATATCGTACTTAGAAATGCTGGTGAACTTGAAAACTTGTCATGCCCAAAAAAATACATCAGAATGACAACACTGTACTCCACAAACACGAACTTTCAGAAAAACAATTTGATTTTAAACAAACCAACATTTTAGAACAATGAACTAATTATCTTAAACTCTCAGTAACAGAAAAGTAGAAATTAAAAAGGAGAAAGATGCCGTCGACGATAAAAAAGACATCAATAATCTAAGCCAAATCTATCATAATCTGATATCTAAGTAAATTATTATAAATTTAAATAAACCATTTTTGACATAATACCCTGTACATTTCAGTAATAGCATAAACCCAGACTCTGTAAATAAATAAAAATCCAAATAAATAAAAAAGAAAAGCAAAAATATCTCGTTTTTGTATACAAACTAGCAGAATTTGAAACCTGTTATCTTAAAAATATTTGTAAAATCCACATGTTTTAATTTTGTTTTAAATGTAGATCTTGAGAAAGCTTAATATAATGAGCGAAACGTCGATGTAAATTAGAGTTTTATTTTTCAGTGAGCTAACACATACTTAAGAATAATAATATATATATATATATATATATATATATATATATATATATATATATAGAAAAAGGCAAAAATATATAATTTTTTTAAAACCTTTTCTTTAACCATGTATAAATATTTTGTTAATTATTTTTTTAAGTATAGTTTAACTCATTGAAAAATAAAACTCTAATTTACATCGACGTTTCGCTCATTAAATTAAGCTTTCTCAAGATCTAAAAAATATATATAGTTAATATGTAAAATTTAAATGGTTAAAAAACATAACTCCAAAAACATTACATTTAAAACCAATAATGACCATAAAAAGAAAAATACTTTTTAAAACAAAATTAATATTACATAGTACGCACCTTGGGAACATGTCGATTTTGCAAATATTTTGAGATAACAGTGATTTCGATAGGTGTGAAATTCTGCTAGTTTTTATACAAAAACGAGATATTTTTGCTTTTCTATTTCATTTATTTGGATTTTTATTGATATACAGAATTTGGGTTTACGCTATTACTGAAATGTAATTATGTATATAAATTTGGCTTAGATTATTGATGTCTTTTTTATCATTAATGGCATCATTCTCCTTTTTAATTTGTATCTTTCCTTTTATTGAGAGTTTACGATAATTAGTTTCTTGCTCTAAGATTTTGGTTTGTTTAAAATCAAATTCATGTTTTTCTGAAAGTTCGTGTTTGTGGAGTGCAGTAGATGCATTTTTTGTGTATTTGTGACCGTTTAATCGACTATCTAAGTTTTGTGTTGTCATTCCGATGTACTTTTTTGGGCATGATAAGTTTTCAAGTTCCCCAGCATTTCTAAGTACGATATTCTACTGCAGCAGTTATTGTAGAAATATTGGCTCATAATGTCTCGGACATATATCGCGCTCCACACGTGCACTTTTTTATAATATTGTTTTCGCGTCATTATTCTAAACTCGGGGTTTTCTCGAGACCAGTATATATATATATATATATATATATATATATATATATATATATATATATATATATATATATATATGTGTATATATAGGAATCCAGGACAGACTCTGAAGAAACAAAAGCAGAGGAGATTCGACGAGAGGTGGCAAGAATTTAAAGATCAAGCAAAACACCAAAACAAAACCTAAATGCCACTGAACAAAGGGCCCTAATAAACCTTCGAAAAAAATAAAGACATCACAATCCTTCCAGCAGATAAAGGAAACGCAACTGTGGTTATGAATACTCAAGATTACAAAAAATGCAGGATATCCCACAAGACAATTGTTATAGGCCTGTTCCAAGGGACCCGACAACGTACCTGGAAAAAACAACTAAAAATAAAATAAAAAGTTCACCAATAAACCCCGAAATTCAACAAAAAATCATACCACGGGAAAAGTCGAGCAGATGTCCTAAACTTTATGGTTTTCCAAAAATACACAAACCAGGGGTGTCCATCAGACCTATTGTTAGTGCTGTTAATTCGCTGCTACAAAAACTGGAGAAATACCTTTCTGAAATTATGCAACTGTAGGAAAAGCTGATTCATTTGTAAAAAAACTCGGAGCATTTCACTCTAATTATACGAGATATCGTCCTTGAAAATAACGATATCATAGCAAGCCTAGATGTCAAATCGTTATATCGCAGTATTCCCATTGACGAAGCATTGGACAAGATTGCTTTAAACGAGGATTTCCAGGCTCATATCATACAACTCTCGAAGCATTGCCTTAAAAATACTTGTTTTTCATACAACGGGCAAATGTATAAACAAATGGATGGTGCTCCAATGGGGTCTTCGCTATCACCACTAGTCGCGAATTTATTTATGATATACTTCGAGAAAGAAGCTCTTGAGAAAGCTAGTCTAACGCCCAAATTGTGGATTCCTTATGTGGATGACATATTTATTATATGGCAACATGGTCACGTAGAGCTCGAAAAATTTCTGACTCACGTAAATTCTATCCACCCAAGAATACAATTCACTCTAGAGTTAGAGTAAAACAACAAACTACCATTTTTAGGTGTTTTGGTCACAAAACTGCATAACGGACATTTCGAATACAACGTGTATAGAAAACCAACACATACAGACAGATATTTAAATGCAAAATCACATCATCACCCAGCACAAATTCAAGCTGTGGCAAATACCTTAATATCGAGATCCGTGCGATTAACTGAAACACAGACGAGAAAAAACGAACTTAAGGTAATATCTAGTGCTTTAAAGAAAAATGGCTACACAAATTGCACCATAGAGAAAGCTATTAATGCACAGGTTTCCCGAACAACGAACAACAAAAATTATGAGCCGGGAAAGCAACAAGTACTCTTACCATATGTAAAAGGCACAACAGACAGAATCGGAAGAATT
This sequence comes from Kuschelorhynchus macadamiae, assembly GCA_030620095.1. Lineage (NCBI taxonomy): Eukaryota > Metazoa > Arthropoda > Insecta > Coleoptera > Curculionidae > Kuschelorhynchus > Kuschelorhynchus macadamiae. The sequence goes on from JAUTXW010004563.1 coordinate 39,911, forward strand.
CTTAGGAAACACAACATACAAACAATACACAAGCCACAAACAACTATAGGTAAACTACTTAGAAACTTAAAAGATAAAATCAAACTGGAAAACCACGGAGTATACAGTATTCCGTGCCAGGACTGTGAAAAGTTGTACGTGGGGCAAACCAGCAGGCGAATATCAGCAAGAGTGGAAGAGCATAAACTCAGCAGAAACATCAGAAATAAACAAACAACCTTAGCTTTATTCCTACATCATCAGGAAACCGGCTATAAAATAAATTTCGATGGGTGTAGGGAGATTGCCAATATAGAACATTATAAAACCAGAATAATCCAAGAAGCCATAGAAATTGAAAAACAAGGTGATTTGAAAAAAGGGACGAATCATTAAAACTACCAACAGTATGAAAGACAATAATCGACAAATCTAAAATCGCAAAAACTAAAGCGCAATTAGCGCAATAACAACAGCACCATCCGGAAAACATAAATAATTACCAACGCCTGCGCAGATATAACCTTCGGCCCCGAGTGGGGGTATAAAAGGAAGCGTCGCAGTCACCAACACCTCAGTCTCTATTCGGACGCTTCGAAAATGCCAAATGTGATTTTGGCGAAACGTTAGCAAAACTGTTCTTTTCAGAACGACAGTAGTGAACGGATGTACACTCGGAATAAAAACACACACACACACACATATATATATATATATATATATATATATATATATATATAAATATATAAATATATATGCAGGAGGGGAAATTTAGAAATGTATGATAATAACGGAGAACCCGAATAATGTATCAGAAAAGGACGGTTCTTATTAAGAAAAAGCATGCCATTTAATCGAACAAGTTGAGATAAATCATCTAGTTCGGAAATTCCACTTGTGCAAAGAGCATGCTCAACTACTCAGTTCAAGATTACAACAATGAAATTTACTAGCCACTGGAACTAAAGTTACACTATTTAGGAACCGTAACCAGGAGCTACCCTCCTTTTTTACTATGTAGAATAAAATATTTGTTTGTGTTAATCCAAATAGTTTTATGGAAAAACTACGAATGGCGCTTATTTATAGATTCTTCCAAAATAAGTTTAGAAAAAGTTCTGCTCTATAATGGCAATAAAAGACCCTCTATTCGTCTTGCGCATGCAGTTAACATGAAGAAACATAGGAAAGTATTACTCTAAATTCAATAAGCTATGATAAGTATGTGGCAGATAAAAGTCGCAAAAACGTTACATAAAAAAGTAGATGCGTTTAAATACCTTAACAATTTTTTCCTAACCTCAGTGATGCTAAGTTTAAGGAAGGAATACTTATTGGACCACAAATTAGAAAAATACTAAGGGATCAAAAGTTTTATCAAAACCCAAGTGATGTTGAATAAGATGCGTGGAGATCTTTTAAAAAATTTGTTTAGGAGTTTAAGGAGACAAAAAAGTAGAAAACTACGAAAAACTTGTAGGAGAACTACTTAAAAATTACTGTAAATGGGCTGTCTCTTAAAATAGACTTCTTGCACTCCCATTTAATTTTTTTCCCAAAAATTTGGGTGTGTTGAGTGACAAGCAAGGAGAAAAGTTCCACCAAGTCAGCATTTGCAAAAAAGTTATCTACAAAAGGCTATAAATGTATTTTCATGTGTATTTTTGCAAATTTAACCTGTTATCCTTAGAATATCTTGGGTTTTTTTCTCTTGGTTTGAATTTATATATAAACATTTTGGAATAAAATAAAAATAACTCATGCATTCTATATTTCAAAATCTATACGGGACAATTTTGGTTGTTGAATTCGTAATTCGGATGCTTTAAACTAAACCGTACAGCGAACATTATTACGAATGCATTACCACGATTATATAAGTGTGAACCTTTTTTTTTGACATCGCCGCTAATTTTCAAGAGGGTATTAATTATGTCGTGTTAACAGACAAACAGCCAAGTACCCTCTTTGTCGCCAAATATAAATGCTTGCCCCCTCCCCCAGGAAAGCATTCTAATTATCTAACTGTGTGAACGCTTCCTTGAATTTGTAATAATTTTACTAATTTTTTTTTGTTTAAAAATTAATTTGAAAAAAGAAATCTGTATAGCTACAATATGTAATAATTAGTTTTTACCTGTAGTGACTATACACGGCGCCGGCGCGCGGCAGTGCGGCGTCCGCACAATGCGGTAGCTGCTGAAGCGTTTTGCGCCAGATGCATTTAAATTATATATATTAAGAAAAAAAAGAAGCGTTTTAAAGAAAAAAGTTCGATTTTCAAAATGGTGAGAGATATGTAAAATTCTCAAAAACTGGAAGGTTTTTGAGAAAAAACGAAAAAGTCGTTTAAGAAACACATTTTAAGCATTCTAATGATACCTAATGAAGCAATATTACAACTTCTTAAGTTTTTATTTGAGGCTGATAATTATATTTTCGGATGATCATGGGTTTTTATGCACACTATTGTTCCTAAAACAAATAACTATTGACTAAGGGATTAAACCGTAATAATAAACAATTATGTATAAGAAAAAAACATTAATTGAATCGGTAACACCCTAAAAATATTAGATAAAAGAAAAAGAAAATATGGGAAGTTTACAGGTAAAAACTAACTAAATTTAAATTAAATCGTAAATTGCATTACGAACATCCATTTTTACATTGTCACTTAAGTCTTCTGTCTTTGGTTTTTTTCGTGTACATTTCTTAATCTTCTTCGGTAGTAAATTATGCTTTTTTTCACGCACAATTTTCTGCACAGTCCTTATACCGATTCCCAGAGCTTTTGCTACTGCGTCCTGGATATTGGCCGGTGAATTTTCACTTTCGTAATATTTTATTAGATTTAATACCATTTTTTTCGCTTGTGGATGCAAAAAACCCGAAAATTGTTTTCTATTACTCATTTTGTCACTGACTTGTCAATCTGACTTTGAAGTGACATCGCTCAAAGATTTTTGCAACTGCTGGTATTTATATGTTTATCCTCTTTTTTCATATGAAAATATCATAGGTCTATCTAATTCATCTTACGGATTTTATGCGGAGGATATGATTACACGTAATAACAAAAAAACAAACTCAAAAAGTTTGTCGTTGATAAACAATATGACCCGCACGATAACACTGCTGTTGACTATAGGCCGGTGTTTGTTAGAACCACTAAAAATATTCAACGTGTTCGGATATTATTTTTTAAAAACCCCACATGTTCAGCTAGGGGATATTCTCAACAATTAAAAATTTCTGAACCTAGCTCAAGGCGAATATTGTATAAAGATTTACAGTTTCATAAATACAAAATTCAATCAGTTCGACAATTAAACAAAGCAGATTTTGCATCTAGACTTAATTTTTTTCAATTTTTTTTGTATATGCTATAATGGCTACAAACAGAACTACTGATATTGGTCATATGAAAATCCAAGTCAAATTCATCAGCAACCTTTACACAAACAAAAAGATATCGTTTGATGTACAGTAATAATAGAGAAAACCATAGGAGCTTTTTTGAAGATGAAAACGGAGTCAACGTTACTGTTAATCCAGAAAGATATGCGCATACGTTATAACCACCACCTGACCACAATTGCGCAATTTCTACAAAACGCAATATGGTTCCAACAGGATGGCGGAATCTCCCACACTGTGAGAATTTCTTTGTTTCCGGGTCGTTTCATTTTACAACACGATGATTGGCTCGTGGCTACATAGGTCATGTGACTTAACAGTTTGTAATTTTTGACTGTGAATCTTTTTGAAATCGAAAATTTATTAATATCATCCTCACAGTTCTATACAGAATTTTTTAAAAAAGTTCCAAACAAAACTATTTAAGTTCTCTTTAAAATGGAACCTAAAATAATAACTCTTTACTTTACTCCGAAGATATTTGTCCTCCAAATGTGTGCTTTTATTTTCAGGCACCCAATATTTATTATGTAATTTTAAATCAAAGGCTCATTTTCACCGCCTTATGGTTACGTTATTAAAATGTGACTTTGTTTACTGGTTTCGGGTTGATAAAATATATTTAAACCAGTGTACTCTAGCTTATAACAAACTAGGTAATGGGACCCCGGATCGGGTAAGGAACTAGGGCGTACCATGAACAAAAATTGACTTTGCATGAGGCTGACTTTTCGATTAATATAACCGAACTGTTTTATCTATTGTGCCCACACACCCTCGTATTACCCCTTGAATCTTTCGAAGAAATACCAATATCGAAAAGTTGTGCAGAATTCAATCAGAAATAGATTTCGGACAACTTCCCGATGTTTAGAAACTCGAAACCATTCCGTTATTGCAGCTTACTGAGAGATATTAAATAACTTTTCGTTCAGTAAGTTCCCCGGATATTTTGTTACGCCAGATCACCACTTCAACGCTTTTAGCTATAACTTTTGCCGATATTGTTTGTCCCGATATTAAGTGGTGGACAACGAAAGATGAATTTCGTGGCATTTAGCTAAGGTAAAAGAAGATGAATCACGTAGTTTTGAATGCATATAGGGTGTTTTACGTAAGCTGACCACTTGGATTATTAATTCTATATATCTTTAACATAGGAAAAAAAGATTAAATTAAAAACTATTTCTTCTCATTTTGTGAAAAATGTTATTTGCATAACAAATCTTACATTTATGTCTGAAAGCTGAAAACAATAGGCTCTACCAAAGACAGATTAGACAACCCATCCAAAGTAAAATAAATAACCCCTTGAATGGATCCCAACTCTGTATTGTATTCCGTATAGTTAGAATCCATTGAGAGATTTCCGTGGAAACTCAACGCTGAGTTGAAAGTTCGTAACGCGCTGCATCCGATCAGCTGGTTAAATTCGTTAATTTACGTCATTAAACACCATTTGGGTGTGATTATCACTTAAATCATAACACTCAGTTCAATTATGAATTTATACTAACATGCATTTTATGAAATTATAGTAACATGCAGTTTTTAAGATAGAAAGCAAACAAGAGAAGGAAAGTCTACACTTTTATTTCTTTTTACTAATTTAAAAAAAATCAATAAGAATTATTTATTGTAGACATTAATTACAAATTCTAAACAGTTTGCTAAATTAATTCCAGCAGATGACAAGTGGGGAGCTATCAGTGGTTGAAATGTTACCTAAAATATTGGAGAACGCTTTGTTCTTATTTTGTTTGAACTGTTCTATATAGCTTTTCACCACTGTATTAGAGTGATAACCACCATGCTTCTTAATATTCAATAAATCGGCTTCTAATTTTTGAGGATTTGGAACTCAAGAAGTATGCTATAGTAGACAGTATTTTCCCAAAAGTATGTAACTATGCTATGGTAAGGAAAATTAATTTTCCTTAAAATAGCTGTTGTTGTGAGAACGGCAGCTCTTCGTTAGGTGGCAATAGTGGGAATACAGCAAGGAATACTTACACTTTATTTTGGGCGCTACTCGGTTAAATTATCACAGTGTCTACAGAGCCATTTAACTGAGAAATTCTGCTTCGAAAATAACTGATAAAAATGAAACACTTGAAATAAGTTCCAATCTGTTTACTTTACCTTTTATTATATAAAAAAAAGATTTATAATGCGATTAATATCAGATTTGAAATCAATCTTGACAATAACTATCAAATAACAATTTGATTAAAAATTACAACCAACTTTGATAAATTAAACTTTATGCAGTGAAACTTTCTTAAAAAAGAAGACCCCGAATAACTAAATCTTTTAAATTTCAATTCCTTGATCAAAGAATCTACGTATATATGCATATGTATAAAATATGTATTTTCTAACCGAGTAGTATGTACTGTTCGAAACCGTGATAATCCGATTAGGTTTTACATTGCTAATCAGATATATGTACCTACATGAATTTAAATAATTACAAAAATAGTTCTGGGGTTTTGAATTTAAAAAAAATAAGGAAATTTATACCTATAAATTTGCCTGAAAGGCTTAAGTTTCATAAGGTTATATAATAATAATAATGGTCTTTTTATTTCGAAAAAAATATAAAAATCAATTCAAAACCTTAAAGAAGAAGACGCCCAAATGCCAAAAATGAGTCTGGAACAAGTGTTTTGTACTTTCTGAATACAATATTTGTCAGCCAAATTTAAGCTAGGTCTATAAATAAAGTAACAATAATTAAAATTAGAAAGAACTAGAGACTCGCACAGCTTTTTACGCAAAGAGAAATCAAGAATATGTCGACGATTATATAATATTTTAAGCCATGAGTAAGACTTTTGAATCAATTTTTTTACATGTTCTCTAAATCTCTGCTCAGTGTCCAATATTATCCCCAAATTCTTGGCAGACTTTACTACCGGTAATTTAGCACCATCCAACATAACATTAATATTATCTGTTAGGAAAACTACTCGATTTTTTTTACCAAAAAGCATAACAAAAGATTTTGAGGGATTTAGCTTTAAGTTATGTTTGTTTGAAAGTTGTTTTAATGTATCCAGATCATCATTAATTAAATTTGATGCAATTAGATGGTCCTGTTGATTGAAATGATAATATATTTGTGTGTCATTCACGTAAGCTTTAATTTTACAATGATTCAGAAATTTTAAGATATCAGCTGTATAAATTATGATGAATAAAGGGTCGAGAATCGATCTCTGTGGTACGCCTGATCTAATTAGAACCTGATCTGAACATACATTGCCATAGCTGATTTTTTGAAAGCGATTAAAGAAATAAGATTGTACAAGATCAAGAGATGGTTTCAAAAATCCGTAGTATTTTAATTTCGCTAACAGAAGAGCATTATTTATCGTGTCAAAAGCCTTGATAAAATCCAATAGATCCAAAATAATACTCATTCCTTTCTCAATGGCCACCATTATATCATCCGTTATATCCAATAAAGCAACTGACGTACTATAATGTTTTCTAAAACCGCACTGACTATCCGGTATTATACTGTTAGTTATACAGTAGTTAAATAATTGATTATACAAAACTTTTTCAAAAATTTTTGAAATGATTGGCAAAATGCTTATAATTCTAAGATCATTAAAACTTGAAGGATTACTAATTTTTGGTAGAGGATTGCCAATGGAAATCTTCCACTGATCAGGAAAATAATTAGACTCTATGCAGCAATTGATTATGTGAGTAATATATATGTCAATACCATGCCTGCAATATTTTAACATGGTGGAAGAAATCTCATCCACCCCAGACGCCTTAGTACGAATGGAATGAATAATTTTATGAATTTCCTCAACTTCAACCAATTTAAAAGAAAAATGTACAGTATTATAGAAAGATTTATCATTATAAGAGCGCATTGTGTCACTACAGTCAGAAACATTCTGCAAGAGTGTACCGAAAAAATTATTAGTACTATGTGGGTCAGATAAGGCATCAGGCAGAGTAAAGTTCTTGTTGGAACATATATTAAAATATTTTAAAGATCTCCACATTTTTAGAAGATTGTTTTTTGCAGATATTGAATTTAGATATTCCCTCTTCGCCCTTCGAATCCTTGAAACTGTAAAATTATGCAAGCGTTTAAAAGTTTCCCAATCATCTACTGCCCGGGTTCTCTTAAACAACTGCAAAGCCTGATCTCTATGCTTCGTAAAGCGTTTTAAGTTTGCAGTACGCCACGGTGACTTACATTTTGTGATTCTAGCTTTTTTTAAAGGAGCGTGTTTATCAAATAAAGTAATAAAACTTGTTAAATAAGAATGTTTTATCGGCTATATTTTGTTCATACAGTATATTATTCCATTGTTGTTGAAAATCGTGAAGAAATAAATGAATATTAAAGTTGTAAAAGTTTCTATAAGTAATAATTTTAGACTCTATATGACTTTTCATTATATTTAAAAAGCAGTACACTAAAGAATGGTCTGAAACTCCTTCTGCAGACACAGTTCCAGAACCGCCTACTAGAGCATCATTTGTAATAAATTGGGTCAAGAAGAGTACTGGTTGTTCTAGATACTCTAGTAGTCTGATCTATCAACTGTGAAAAATTATAATTTTCAAACAAAGAACTAAAGGATTATCCAGTTTAAAAAGATTTATATTAAAATCCCCTAGACCAATTATTTCTTCCACCGTTAGATAGATGTGCGAAAAAATATAGACCCACATAGCGCAAAAAATGTACCTTTCATTTTAATTCTCAGATCAAAAACTATAGAAAGTTTGAAATCGCAAAATTCATGTTTATCACCTCTGTAACTAAAGTATTCTTAACAAATGCTGTGACGCCGCCCCCTCTATCTGCTCTATCCTTTCGAATTATACGATAACCTGGTATAGTAAAAGCCGATATATTATCACCATCAGAGAGCCATGTTTCAGTTAAAAAAATTACATCAAATTCATGATCATTAATTATCGTTTTAAACTCGTAAAACCCTGTAAAAATTGAGCGGATATAAAAAAATATTATTTAAATCAGATATGGCTGATGTGTATAAATCCAATACAAATTAAGTAACATAACCTAAAGCAGAATAATAAATATTTGTTCTTGCGATATCACAAAGAAAAAGAAAGAATGCAACTAAACCAAAGATACTTCCTAACATTATTAAAATAACAAATGCATGTACGTGGTATTTTATATTTCAGTCCTATATAAACAAAAAATAATTTTATGTTCCCGGAAAATACTCCTAACAATATAAAGTTGTTGTTAATAAATTTTACATTTACATGAACTTTATTTCCCAGTGAATACCACTAAAATTAAATTACTTAAATTTTAAAAATAATAATTAATCGCTAACCCTAACCACTAGTTTCATTGAGAGAACAAAATGTATTCGCTTTACTCCGTTAACACAGACATAAACCAAACTACAGACCACAATTCCAAGTAAAAAACTTAAAGTGTACCATTTTAACAGTATTCCTAATGCAAGTAAATAAATTTTCAAATAAAGATTGATAAGATAAACGACCCATATTTTATATCTATAAAACATTTTCAATGCTGTAAAATATTTTCAAATAAATTCATAAAAAAAAGTTAAATGCTGAATTTCTACATACAATAATAACTAACGTATAGTAACTAGGCGTTATATTGCTAATCATAGATGTGCATCAATTTCTATTTTTTTTCGTTTAAAACCAAATATTTAAGAAAGTATCAATTTTAGCCATATAACATGTTATACAAAAAAGTGTTTGAATTTTATGTGGAATTTAAAAATCAAGTCAAATATAGGGTGTCCCTTTTAAAAAAATACAACTTTTAGTAGCCCTACTTTTTTGACGCACCTCGTATAATTCAAAATATTTTTAGAATGAACGCGATTTACATATGTATCCCATAGCATAAACAATTTGTTTCCAAATTGTACCTGTTTGACGTAAATTAACTTTTTTCAATCGTTGACTCACCCGGTACAGTATATATAAAAAAATGGAAAGAACCTGCCTGAAATCCAAAAGCTACAGTCGAACTGTAGAGGGTTAGCTCATCTTAGGACAGCTAGGCACTGGCACGTGTTCAATCAGACCATGTGGACTGAGTTAAAGATTTCAAAATGCCGAAAATACAGGTTATTCTACATTTTCTCTTCAAATTTAAAAAACGTATAGGAGAAAGAAAACGGCTTCCTTTGTGCAGCCGGAGAGAGGATCCTACAAAGAATATTTACAATAAAGACTGAGGCCTCAAAAGTAAAAGAAAGATTGCTTATCTTAGCTTAAGCGAATAAGGAAATTCGCCAAAATATTGCCCTCATTATACCAAAAAGGTAAGGGAAACAAAGAGGACTTCGTCCATATAAACTAATTTAAAGTGCAAACATGCCGCACCAGGCAAAAAAAAAGGACATTAACATGCTTTAAGTCTTTCGATCTCGATGTCTCGTCAACAAATGACCGTTTTTTTTCGATTCACCTAAACAGCTAACTGAACTGGGGAAAAGACATATTATATCTAAAAATTTGCAAATTAAGGAAATCAATAATGACGATCTATGATAATCATGAATCTGCTAAGATAAGTGGGAGAATTGGCAACGCTGTTGAAAAATGTCATTTGAAAGTCTGATGTGTCGATCGTTAGGTGTTTTTGAAGATACAAAACATAGCAATATTCCTGCCCCGAGGTTGCGACGGTAACGTTGAAAACGAATTTCTCACCAGAAAAGCAGGAATTTGAATAAATTTAAGAATTCTAAAATTAAAATGCTACAAATATTAATGCCAACTGGTAGCTTGATGCATTTTTCATTTCTGTACCCGACAAAAAGTCGAGTGCGGTCTATGTTGCTTGGACGGATCGTTATAAAACTTCGACCCATTTCCACCATATATATTCCTTGGACATTCCCGTTTGTAATAAAAACATCTCGGGATATCTTGTAGGTACATATTTGGCAATTCAGTACGCCTGCAAACTTTTATCATATAATAAGTTTTATCGTCAGCTTCAAGCAAAAATTGGATTATGTCTTTTTTTGTTAAAATGTTAGATTTTTTTTAATGAAATCTTCAGATTTTATTTTTAGAATCCGTATTTTTCTTTAGTGATATAACTGAACGTGGTATAGAATAATAGATCCAAAGCGACGCAGGTTCCTTGTGTTTTGAGCGATATTTTCGAAATAGGCCAAGAGAACCTCATCGTTGCAGCTATTCTTGATTACTTTCCCTTTTCACCGATCTTCAAGTTATGCAAAGGTTTACTCGTACGTTTCTCTTGATTTTGCGGGAAGAAGAGAATCGACAACGTTTTGCGCAAAGCATTAGATATCCAAAGGGACGCTTTCGGAATCAAAATCCTTCATATTATTCTTTTTCGCTCAAACCGAACAAACGGCACAAAACTCTACGCCAATAATAAAGTTGAATTCAAAGTTGCAACAATCAACAAGTGCGGTAATACACAGGCATCGAATAATATAGGCAACTGATAATATTGCATTGTTCATTTTAAACTAGTATCCTTAATATGGAACGGTTTTACGGTATTACCTGGCAAACCTATTTGAGTCTAAAGCATAATTCTTTTACACGATTCTGGCAAACACTGACAGAATGAACTGTCCTTAAACCTGCTAAATTAAATTCATACCTGTTGGACTCGCCTTTCTTATCTTTATATGGCATCTATATAACAAATTATTCTGGTGTTTATCAAGTCTATCTTAAAACCTAATATAGTATAGTTAATTACAGGAGGAAAGTTAAAAGTAAGCAAAGTTACACAATTAATGTGAAACAGAATCTCCCGACAAACAATCAAAGAAAGACAATGAATTTTTCACTATACAGATAGGATTTAATTAGGGCCAGAAGATAAGAACGTAGGAAAAAAATATTGACATATTTGGCTCTATAAGCAAGACCTGCATTATGAGTAACAACTTTAAATTTTACCTAAAAATTCGCACGTTCTGTTTGCCTTGTCCAGCAGTTTAGTTCAGTGACGACGGCGTAATACTTAGCGATCACAACAATAAACCTGAATTAAAAGACAATTACTTTCCTTGAAAAAAAGAAGTCTTGAAAGATTTTTTCAGATCTGTACGTTCGATTGTTCCGAGATGCCGAAACACAGGTTTTCTCAATTCCGTCGGTATGTCTGTTCGCGGCATTGCTAAAAAACCCGACTGACTTCAAATTTTCGTCAAAAATTAAGGGTTATTTGGGATGACCTGGTAACATTTTGATAAAAATCCAATATGGCTAAATAAAATGGCGGCCTACTAAAATGTTATAAAAAGTATTATTAAAAAACTACTCATCCACTTTATCTCAAGTTTTGCACAAAATTAAGTATTAGGTATATTGTAATCAAATGCTAAAATTTTGGTACGAATTAAAGATGGCGGAACAAAATGACTAAATAAAATGTTTAAAAATTCAGTCTGAATACCCTACTTAATGGATTGATTTCAAAATGTGTGCTATAACTAATGGTGGTATAGAGATAAACTAGAAAAGTACTGGTACTAAATCAAGATGGCAGAAAAAATGGCGGTCAAATAGAATATTCGTAACTGTGAAAAAAATCACCCTCTCCGATTTTATATATCTTCACTTTTAGCGTCCCTAGGTGCGAAAAAATATGTTTCATCAATTCCGCCGGTTCGTCTGTCTATCTGTTTCGCTGTCTTAAAAAAAACTTGGCATGGCTTAAAAACAATTTACCCGATTAATTTAAAATTTTGGTAAAAATGAGGATTACGTAGAGATGACCTAGTACTATTTGGACAAAAACCCAATATGCAGGAACAAGATGACGGCCTACTGAAACGTTTAAGAAAATTATCTTAAAAAAAACTAAATATCTAATTTACCTCAAATTTTGTACATAAATCAAGTTTTGCCTAGTAATGAACAGGTAACAATTTGGTATGAATCCAAGATAGCAAAACAAAATGGCGGCTTAATAAAATACTTAAAACTTCAGTCTGAAAAAACTACATAATGCATTGATTTCTAATTTTGTGCAATAATAAATTATGGCATATAAAGATAAACTGGTGAAATTGTGGTACGAATTCAAGGAACAAAATGGTGACCAAATAAAATATTTGTAATGATGCAAAAATCACCAGGTTTTACATATCTTCATATTTTAGCATCGTTAGATGCTAAAAAATATTCGTTTTATCGATTGCATCAGTTTGTTTGTCGGTCTCTCATTTGGCGCCATATCACCCTCCTAAGTCAAAGTTAAAAATCGCTTTATTTGAGAAGCTTCCATAAAACTACAAGTCATTCAACTAATATGGTCCAAATTAAACATACATAAATACTAAAGTAAACAATATTTAAATACCCAAATAACGATGAGAATTCTTTTATAGAAACAGTTAAAATGACATTCTAGAAGTCTTGCAAAGTATTGATTTGTGGTTAATGGTCGAAGTCAAAAATTGCTTTATTTGTTATAAAGAGTAGGTATACTCTTGTGAACAAGCATATCCATAAAAATCCAATATGACAGAACAAAATGGCACCCATTTAAAATGTTTGAAAAGACAGTATATATGTGTTACTAAATGTCTATGTACTAAACTAATTTGATATTGGGTCACACTTCACTATTTCTAATAAAGGAAAGATTCATAACGAGAGAAGTTACGGGTAAAGAAAATTTACCGATATTTTTAATCAACTATCCAAGTTATTACAAGTAGTTGTGGATATCCGATCAAAAGGTTTAGAAAATTTAGGTTGTCTCAATAAATTCAGAGAATGGGAATTCTGCAGTGGAATTAAAGACAGATAACACTCCTATTCTCTCTTGGAGGAATCCATCAAGATATTTCTGCGTAGTAGTTTCTTACCTCTGAAATGAATTACGCATATGAACATTTTTAAACAAATAGACCTAACTCGGGCTCTCGTTGACTCCGCGCGAGCTAATACTTTAATTAAACTGCGACATGAATGATTAAAAGTGGTGAATAAAATAAGTTGGAAACATTATTTTATAGTTATATGTAGTATAACAGAATCTTTTCTCATTTAATTGACATTTCATCTTTATGATTTCAAAGCAATGCTAACATCACTATTCCTTCAAAGAAATTACATATTATACTTCTCCTATAATTACTAACTAGATTATTTTGATAAATTAATGTACCACAATATTTATAGAGAGGTCCGTAATTTCTTTTTAGTTCGAATTTTTGACAGAGGTGGCAAATTTAACAGAAAAAAGAAACCTCCCACAGAAGCAAAGTCTATATACGCCACTGGTTATGGTAACTAAAAAAACTTTGACTTCAAATTTTGGTCAAAAATTAAGGATCATATGGGGATAAACTGGTAATATTTTGGTAAAAAGCCTATATGGCAAAAACAAAATGGCGGCCTAGCAGGGGCGTGCAGTCCATGGAAACAAGGGAAGCAAAAAAAATTACAAAACATCTTTGAAAATGTAATTTTTGAAATAGGAAACCACTAATTTAGTTTATATCAAAAATGATAAAGTATTATCTTAATTATCAAGCCCATAATAAATGCGGCCTTGACTCCGACCGGCCAAAAATAAAAAATCGAATAGAACCTATGCGGGCCGCTAGCTTCTCTGCAGCCAAGTCCTGTATGCTTGATTTCCTGTGAATCGAGCTAGAGGTTATTGAATTTTCCACCGACTGTTTGCAATTTTTGCGTTTCAGTCGCGTGCTTTAAGTGGGTGCGGAAGCTATCGTTGGAATAGATTCTTTGTTTAAACGGCTATCCGTGTGTTGTGTGATACGTACGTCGCGTCGTGCATGGTGCGATATGGAAGACAATAATACGGACGTGGATATGCAAATACCGTCAACTTCGGCTGTTGGTAATAACGTTGAAAATGTTGGAGAATTTAGTAAGAAGAGTGGGTGTGAATGTGTGATGTGTGTCTTAATAATAAAGGGATTTTCAACATTAAACTTCGCTGATAAGCATCAAATAATTTCCAAAGGGCAAAACCGCCTATGAAAAATTTAACCACAAAAATGAAAAACTGTATCAGACATTTTTATCCGGAAAAACAATACGAACAATTTAATTGGCTAACAGGGTGTGAAAATAAAAGTAAATTATTTTGTTGGCCATTTTTACTTTTTGAAAATGAAAAAGGTCTCTGGAATAAAACTGGTTTTTCAAGTACAGCAGATGCATTATATACCGTAGTTTATAACGTTACTAAAGAAATTAATGGAGAGAAAAAATTAGTTGCTCAAAGCTATGATGGAGCAGCAGTGATGGCAGGACAATTAGAAGCTATGTGGAGCTAAAGTTCGAGAAACTTTCGCAAGTGCTGTGTTTGTCTATTGTTTTGCTTATAAATTAAATTTAGTGTTATCCCAGTCCATCAATCACATTAAAGAGTGTAAAGTATTTTTCGTTGCTTTAAGTGGCATAGTTGCTTTTTTTTCCAAGTCAACTAAACGTACACAACCTTTGGACTCCATTGTCCACAAACGATTGCCCAAAGTAGTTCCTACTAAGTGGAACTATAATGGAAGACTTGTGTTAACAGTATCTGAAAATCGTGAATCACTGATTGAACTATTTGAGAATATAATAGAAAATAATGAAACGTGGGACTCAGAAGCAATAAATAGTTCAAGGGAATTTTCGGACTGTTTGAAACGAGATTGTAATTTTAATTATTTGTTGAACATATTTTCAGAAATATTTCCATTCTCGGACAGTGTTTTTAATATATTACAAACTAAAACAAATGATATTGCTTTTTGCCTAAAAAGTGGATGATAGAGCCACAAGCTGAGCGTCTTCGAACAGACAAGGTGGGAGATGTTCAAACATCATACAGAGGCCTCTTTTATGAAATAATCGATCAAATTCAGCAACAAATAAACTATAGATACAACGGTTTAAATGATTTGAATTTCCTCGAACTCTGCAATTTTGATGTATTTAAAGGAAAAGCCTCTCCAGAAGAAGCGTTTAAATCTCTTCCTCTTTTATTTATTTATTTATTTATTTACAGTTAACTGTCTTACAGGAAGATCCCAATTACAAGACAGTGAAAAACTACATATTCAAGCCTACTAAAAAATTACATTTTACACATAAAAAGAAGCTTATAACTAATAATAACAGTAATTATTTTCCAAATTCTGATATTTGAATAAGATTTAAATTAGCAGAACGGTTTAGCGTCGTAAATTTTTCTTATATGATTCTAATCTATCAGAAAAAAGTTCCAAATTAGTTTTTTTGTTAAAGTTATCGCACATTGTATAAATAGGCGAAAATTTTAAGATGTTTATACGAGGAGTCGGCTAGTAAAAAGCACTGCTTGTGCGTGAACTTAAACGAGGCACGTTGAAATTTATTTTAGAAAGTAAACAGGGGCAATTTATCTTATTATTTAATAGCTTATACAAAAATATCATTTGCAGGTTATCTCGTCTGGTTTTTAAGTTCGTCAGTGAAAATTTATCTAAAAGCTCTTCTTGTGGACATCCTTGAGCGGGATAGCGACCGTCTTGTTTAAAGCTTAGATATTTTACAAATTTTCGCTGTATACTTTCAATACCAGACACATGTATATTATATCCCGAAGACCATACAACTGCCGCATATTCAAGTTTGGATCGGACATAACTATAGTACAGCAGCTTTATGGCTTCCACTTGGTTAAACTCTTTAGTAATACGAACTATAAACCCTAACATTTTAGAAGAATCTGACCTAATAACGCTGTAATGTGAGGTAAATGATAATTTTTGATCGAATATAACTCCCAGATCACAGAACTCCTTGGATCGGCCTACAATTTCACCAATGCAGTTATAGTCAATAATAATCGGTTCTGACTTTGTAGTAAACGACATAACCTTGCATTTTCCAATATTTAGCTGTAGACAATTTCCCACCAGTCAATAATATGCTGTAAATTTTGTTGGATTTTTAAGCAGTCCTCCATGGACTTAATGTTAGCGAACAGTTTGATGTCATCAGCGTAGAGTAAATAACCAATATCCAGAGAATCACCAATGTCGTTAATAAAAATGTTAAATAGCAAGGGTCATAAAACGGAACCCTGCGGTACCCCCGAACATGCTATATAGTTCTCCGATTGAAAACCATTTATAGCCACATATTGTGTGCGATTTGAAAGGTAACATGTAAAGAGCCGTAATAGGGAATCCGAGAATCCGATATTTGAATGTTTACTAATTAACAAGTCATGATTTAACTTGTCAAATGCTTTGGAGAAGTCTAAGTATATTACATCAGATTGCAGACCCTCATCAATCGAGTCCGCAATGTATTGTGTTATAAGGGCCAGGTTGGTAGTTGTGGATCGATTTTTAAAGAAACCATGCTGTTCAGGAACAATTTTATTTTGCACGAACGGAAAAATGATGTCGTGCAATATGAACTCAAAGACTTTTGAGAAGTTGCATATCATGGAAACAGGTCTAAAATTTTGAATGTCTGATTTATCACCCTTCTTAAAGACTCGGCATACTTTCGACTTTTTCCATATATTTGGTAATGCCTGTTGTTCAATGCACATGTTAAATAGGATTTGAAGAGGTTTTATTAACACAAATCGAGAGTCACGTATCAAAAATGCTGGAATAAGGTCTGGTCCGGCAGTGTATTTAGGTTTAAGTTTTTTAATAGCACAAATAATATCCCGTTCACTAACTGTAGATATGTTTATATTTTGATCACTACACGAGAATGAATTATTTGAAATTTGGATATTGTTAGAAACTGAATAAGATTGCTTAAAAAATGAAGCAAATGAATTCAAAATATCGGGTGGATTATCTAGATTCTGACCATCAAAGTGCATACTGTTTGGAATGCCTGTTATCTCTCTCCGGCCTTTGACAAAATTCCAAAAGAGTTTGGGATCTTTTTTAATATCCGTCTCCACTTTTTGAATATATTTTTTATATGCTATACTTATATCAGTTTTGATTTTTGATCTCAGAGTCTGAAATCTTTCGAAAACCTGTATGCTGCCATATTTTTGATACTTTTTATGCAATTTATCTTTAGTTTTTATATTTTTAATAATTTCTGAAGTGAACCAAGGATGATATCTTCTATTTGACGACTGACGATAACGGGGAACTGCTAGGTCAAATATGGAGTATATTAAGTTATAAAAAGTATTACAGGCATTTTCCACTGTTGTCTGATGTTCCAGCAAGGACCAGTCCTGCTGAAGAAATGAGTTATAAAGCAAGTTGAAATCAGCTTTACGAAAATTGAATAGATTATTCATATTTAAGTTTATAGAGTTTTTAAAATTATTTGACTTTGGTCTTTTAAAGGAAATCATTAAAGCAGGATGGTGAATATCTTCTTTGATAAGAATATCAAGTGATCGCTCTACGTTACAATTAGAGTTGCTATTCGTCAGAATAAGATCCAGAATCCTTTGATTGTTATTTTTGATAAAGTTATACTGCTCGAGATTAAAGAACTCCATAAAATTTTTTAACAAATTTATGCAATTACTATTTCGTTGAGAGTTTCCGCTTAAAAAACCCTCATAATCTGGTAAGTTAAAATCTCCTATAATGTATATATTTTTACCGTAGATATAGTCCAAAGTGACAAAAAAATCAAACAGATTTTCAAGATCGTTTTGTAAAACCGGAGGCGGAATATATAGGATGAATACAAAAACCGTACTATGGGCAAAAGCCATTTTGATACCTAAAAAATCTATATTAGGAGAAGAATTAAAATTATAGTTTTGAAAGTCTAAAATAGTGCAATTAAAATTACGATTCACCGCCAACAAAACACCTCCTTCTTTGGATTTATTCAAAGCCGCAAAATTTCTATCTGCACGAAAGACTTGAAAATTATTTGAAAACAGTTCACTACTGCATACTGAAGAGTCGAGCCAAGTTTCAGTTATTGCAATCAAATCAAAATCACAACTCATGACGCCTTGCAAAAATTCGTGCGTTTTACTACGAAGACCTCTTACGTTCTGATAGTAGACTGAAATATTCTTTATGGCATCATTCGCATTAGTATTAGAACAGAGTTAAGTTTCGCAAACCCGAAATTGACTTTTTAAAAAACAATTTATTTTTGAGAACCGAGTTACATAGATTCTGCCTTATAACTAACTTAACAATATTTCACGAATACAATTTATATTAAAATATATGCTGATGTCTGCAATCGAGTTCTTGTGAATATATACAATTAGTCAGCGTTATGGAACACATAACTCCTCCCGACCTAGAGACGAGCTTACGGAGGTAGCGAGCTTCAGATGACTATCTCTGAATTGGGTGTGGTGTTAGCTTCTTGGTATCTCGGGGTAGGCTTGGGCTTTTTGAATCTTGGGCTAATGATTCTCTTGTAGAGGAAGTACCCAATTCCTATAAGTATTACCAGATACAGTAATAGCGTCCAAAAACTGAATTTGTGGAAGTATACGGGCTGTTGAAGGGCTTCCTTTAATTTTTGGTGTTGAACATCAAGTGCTGTTTGGATTCTTCTTGCTTCGTTGAGATTTAAAGAGCTTAGTTCAAAGTTACTAAACTTTATTGGAACCGACTCCTCGTTGGAATACTTCAGATTTATTTGTGGAAGTTCGATGTTTTTGAAGTGTATTTTGGGGTCTTGGTACGTCTTTAATAAAACGTTGTTTATGTGTATTTCACAGCTTGGGTTCATCTCGAGGATGTAAGTTCCTTTTAGCGGAATATTATCTTTATTCGCGCCGCATTGTTGTACTGCTACTACTTGCTTTGGAATTATTAACATCCATTCTTGCCTTTCTAGTTTCTCAATTTTGATATCTTGGATTTCAATTTTCATCTGGTGACATTGAGTTACATTTTGGATAAACTTGAGCATCTGTACTTCACATGGAGGTTCTTGACCGATGGGCGCTGGATTGAGTTCATGGCAGAGGTATTCTTCTGTACTGACTTCTTGGCATTGCTGGTTAAATGAGGCGTACTTCCGCTCATTGAGGATAAGGTATTTGGATTGAGGGAATATCATTTTAAAGTGCTTTGACGAAGGGGTTGGTAAAGGATAGAGGTGGTAGAGTACATAGTTATTGCTTTCTACAATAGGCACTTCTATTATAAAAATTATTTGATTTCTTTTTGAATAACTTTTGATTTGTAATATTTTTTCAAAAATAAGAATATTTTCGAGATTGGGAAGAAATGGGAGTTTCCCAGATTTTATTTCGTTTGTTACAATTTCTATCTCATTGAAGAGATCATTGGGATCTAAAATTGAATTATGAAATGTGTTTAATTTAGAAAATGTTATTGCTATTTGTATTTTTTCTAGGATGTCGTAAAGTTCTTGAAAAGATGTTGTTATTTGAGAAATTAGCATATGTATTAAAAAATAGTGGTTTGTCTCCATTTGTTTTGTTTCTAAGCGTTTAAAGACTTCTTCTATTTGTAGTGTACGCGATTCTAAGATAAGATGGTTATTTGTTAAGTTTTTTGAAATTTCTTGAAATAGTTTATTAGATTTTTGTATTATGGTTATTTGCCCTTGCATTGCTGATTTTAAATGATTTTCGTTCGCAAATATCGATGAGATTGCCTTGTCGTACTTTTCGGCATCGGCTTGATCAAGATTACCTGTTAAAGATTTTATTATCGAGCCAAAGCCATTTACGAGTCCTCTTTTTGTTCTGTTTCTAAATGCTATAGGATTTATCTGTGCTATTTGTGATTTAATTTTATTTTCGAGAATAGAAGCTAGATTATATGAGTTGTAAAATTCTTTTTTATAGGTCGTTGAGTTCTTTAGGGAGGTTACTATTTTCCTAAAACTAGTTTTTAGAAGTGTATATTCGTCTAATATAGGGGTTATGTCATAGATTTGTACGAATGACCAAAAGCCGATTATATTTTGGGAGTTGCCAAGTTTTAGTGGAAATAGTCCGGGGTTCTTGTAGAGGTTGTGGAAGGTCACTTCTGCGCTTGTGCTTTCGAAGAGCCTGCAACAACAGGGGTTTTTAGTTCTTTTATGTGAATAGTTTCGAGTTTATTGTTTGATTTATTTTTCATTGAGACTTTGTTATTTTCTAACAGTTCGACAATTTCGAAGGGACCGAGGAATTTCTTTTCCTTTTTGTCTCGTTTGTTACTTGTTTTATAAACAGTCTGTCCTATTTTAAACTGATGTTGGTTTGGTCCTAGAGTGTTATGTTTTTAGATTACTTTTTCTTTTTGAGTTTGTAAGGTATTTTTTATGTCGTCATAAAGGTGTTTTAGTTTGTCGTTGTGATTCGATACATAATCTGCATAAAAAGTTGTTTTTATTAAGTCGCACGGGTCTCTAGAATTGGTATGTCCAAATGTTATGTCAAAAGGGGTGTATTTGGTTGACGAATGTATGGAATTATTATATGCTATCAGGGCATATTTCATTAATGTTTTTGTGTCTTCCTTTTTGAACTTTTCTCTTAAAATACGTAGGTGTTCTATGATTGTCGAGTGGAAGCGTTCTACGGGGGTATGTCTATTTTGTGGGCTTTTAGAAGTTCTTGTACCGTGTTGTTTTTAAATTCAGAACCGTTGTCCATTATTATTCGTTCGGGTATGCCGTAGAAAGAGAAATAATGTGTTACAGCTGTACAAATTTCAATATAAGTTTTGCCGGACACAGGCAAGGCTTGTCCTAACTTTGAAAATGTGTCTATAATAGTTAGAAATTCTTGATTGTCGAATTTGAAAACATTTATGTGCAATAACTGGAATGGTTTTCCTACTGTTTCGGTAAGAACTAGAGGCACATACGGAGGTTTACGAGAATATTTTGATGTTTGGCATATTTCGCATTCGTTAATGTATTTGGACACGTCGGATTTCATGCATGGCCAGTAGTAGTTTATTTTAAGTTTTTCAAGGGTTTCAGAAATGCCACGGTGATTACACTTGTCTTCGTGTTGGTATTTAATAAGGAGAGTGCGTTCTTCGGGGTCTTTTATTGAATTGACTAATTTAGTGCATTTTATTAGTTTTAAGGCTGTTGCATAAAAATGTCTCATGTATATGTCATTAAATTCGAGATACATAGAATCGTCGTAGAAATATAAATGAAAGGTTTTGTTATCTGAAGTGTATGTTTTTAAGAAGTCTAGTATTAGTCGAGGATTTCCTTTTCCGATTTTGACGTTCCATATATTGTGTTTTTCAAAGGTGTCCCAAATAACTTCAATTTTGTCGTAGGGATTTTTCGAAATTATTATTTGATTGGGTTTATTATTTATGATTTCGTCCCGGGTAGAGATACCGTCATTAATTATTTTGTTGTTACTACTTGAGTGAGGTGTTTGTAAACTACATTCTGGTATCTGGGGTGGTTGAGATGGACCTATTCTTATGTCTTGTAAAATTTTGATTTTGTTTTCTTTTGGTTTCGGTGTTTCCAAATTTTTTAAAGTTGTAGTAATGTCGGTTAGTGCTAAGTTGTTTGGGTCAAATGATTGGTCTAAAAAAGTGTCTATATCTAAGTCTATGTCTCCCGGGTTATTTATTACGCTTTCATTTTCGATCGCATTGACGCATATTCGTTAAAGTGCGTCTGCGTTCGTATTTTGTTTACCTTTTTTATATATTATTTCGTAATCGTATTCCTCGAGTTTTAATCTCCACCTTACAAGTTTACTGTTTGGTTCTTTTAGGTTAAACAGCCAGACTAGAGGACGATGGTCGGTGAAAATTTGAAATTTTCGAAGACCACGCAGTATATTGTCCATCACCCGTTGGAATGTGGATGGTGCGTTTTTTAGACCGAATGGCATACTTTTGAATTCATAATGCCCATTTTCAGTAGAAAAAGCTGTTTTTTGAACGTCGTCGGGGTCCATCTCGATCTGATGAAATCCGTTCGCTAGATCTAAGGTTGTGAAGTACTGGCTTCTGCCTGACTTGTCTAGAATATCTGAGATATTAGGGAGGGGATATTTGTCGTCAATAGAGCGTTCATTGAGGTGTCTGTAGTCGATCACAAGCCGCCATTTACGTTTTCTAGAAGCATCTAACTTCTTTGGAACGATCCAAATGGGACTAGACCAAGGGGAGACTGAATTTTGAATAATACCTTGATCAAGCATCTTGGGAATTTGTTGTTTGACTTCCTTTCGGTGAATTTTAGGGTAACGATAACTTTTTGTAAAAATAGGGGACTCATCTTTTAAGTTAATCTTATGCCTGATCTGATTAGTAAAAGTTAAGGGGACTTTATCACAATAGAATATGTCTCTGAACTCTAAACACAAATTCCGTATTGCTTCTCTTTCTTCAGAGTTGCAATGGTCAAGGCGAAGATTTTTTAGATTGGATTTTAAAAGATAATCGTGATACTCGGAAATATCTTGGTCGGTTTCCATTTTCTCGAGAAAGTTAATGTGGCACATATCAAGGGGTTCGATATCGACTGGTTCGGCAAAATTTATTTCAACAGGGAAATCGCAAGAATTGGTTACAGATGTTATAGCGGAATAGTTTGAAACATTTACTAAAGCTTTGGGCATTTCGAGATTATTTTCAAATGTTGTATACTCAAGAATCCCTATACCTACTTTCATTTTTACAGGTACTTTTATAATTTGTTGTGTTCTCGCAGGTGTGTTTATGTAATAATTTTGAAAGTCTGTTTTGTCAGATTTTTTTTTAGATTTTTCGTAAATTATAGGAATTTCAGCAAAAGGGGTTTTTAATGTCCCTGCTTTTATATTAATGCTGGCATTTAATTGGCTCAAAATATCTGCGCCTATTAAGCCATCGTATTTTTGGGAAAAATCAAATAGATAAAATTTATGAAAGCCATTTGTGTTGAAAATATTGAAAAAGGGAATATTAGCAACTTCATCGTGATTAGACATAGCATGTGCCGTCTGAATATTACAGGTTTCCTGTTTTATAAATTTTTTGTAAAATTTATGAGCAATATCAGGATTTATTAAACTTCTAGAACTACCTGTATCTATTAAAAAATATGCTTCGATTTCCGGAACAAAAATATATGGAAGGTCTGACCTCATATTATTAAGAAATATTATGTCGGGTTGTTGTCTTGATGAACAAGCGAAAAATTTTCCTCGTAATTATTGTCATTAGAATTAAAACCAGGTGAATGGTCCGTCGAGTATGTGTCAGCGTATGTGGTGTCATATGGGTATGGATATGTATTATCTGCACCATAGTAATTTTGACTTATTTCGTAGTTATTTGGAAAATAATTTTGGCTATCTTCGTATGTCGCATAGTCTGTTAGTTCTTTAATTTCCTCAGGGTTTTCATTAGAGTTTGAAGGATTAGTTATTTGTTGGGCGTATAATTCTTGAAATGTAAATTTGGGTTTTGGTTTATTTAACACAGTATTGCCTGAACTAGTGTCCACAGGAGTAACCTTATTTAATTCAGTTTGTCTCTGGTTTCGAATCATCGCGCTTGATTGTGGGAATGAGGAAAGTTGATTTTGTGGTTGTCTGTTGTTGGCAAATGGGAATCTAAAGTTTTGGTTTTGAAATTGTTGTCCTGGTTGGAAGGGCCTAGGTGGAAAATTACTTGTTGGCATTGGTTGAAATGGTTTAGGCGTAAAGTTGTTTATCATAGGTGTGGTTGGAAAAGGCCTAGGTGGAAAATTATTTGGGGGTAGCAAGGGTCTAGGTAAAAGTGAAAAATTTGGTTGGTGGTATATATTTTGTGGTCTCGATTGAACGCTTGAATTTTGATTTCTTATATTAGGCAAATTTATATTATAATTGGTTTTAAAATTAGAATTCGTTGTGTAGTTTCTACCTGAGCTAAACTGAATAAAATTTTCTTCTTCGGTTGTAAATGCTAAGGCTTCTTCGATATTTTGAGGATTTTTAAGTCTAACTACTAATTGCATATGGTAAGGGAGGCCTGCTAAAAATGTTTTTAAGGCAAAGTCGTCATAATGGGCTATTTTAATTCTTTTTTCTGTAACGTCAACTATAAGAGTACTTAATTTTGCAAATAAAAGACTCCTAGCATCTTGTATTCGCATGCCGAAATTTAAAGGAGATTCATTTTTCTGTCGTTTTATAGAAATTAAATCTTGTATGAGGCAATCAATGCCTCTTTGATCAGAGAATGTTAAATTTAATGTGTTTTTAATTAGATTCCAAGAGTTAAGTTCAGATCTAGATCCAATTAAATCGGCTGCCCTACCTCGTAATTTACTTAATATAGTATCTAAAAGTATTACATTTATAGGGTCGTCAAGATTTGTAGAATTTTGAAAATTTTTTAAAAAGTTTTCACATGAACAGATAAATCTTTGAAGCAATTTAGTATTACCGTCAAAGAGAGGAATGTTATCGGCTTGATATCTCATAAGTGGAATATCGCGACTCATGTTTTCTGTTGGTGTAGATGTTTCGAGAACTAAATTATTTTCAAGAACTGTCGAATAAGTTTCGTCGATCGAGCTTACACTTAATTGAGACAAATTTGTGATTATTTCGTCAATGTCAGACATAAAAAGAAATGTACATGTATAAAAATAAAATAAAATGCCTATGTAAAACTAGGAAAAATGGGAATTGTGAAGGAAATGAGCACTTACAATAGTATTCCAGCGAAGATTAACTGCATTGTTTTTCTTGGCTACCTTTTCTTAAACTACTGTCTTGAGGATCCCGATGTGAGGTGTCCCAGGCGCCTTAATTCTAGGTTCCCAGAGGTTTGGTCGATGTTGGACTTCTCTCTGGTAGGTTCTCGAGGGCTGCAAACTTCTTTTTTTCTATTTTTTGGTTCTTGATCGACGAACTGTTGAAACAGACCGGATTAGCGATGCATGTCTTTTCCGTTCGATCAAAATCCGTGCCCGACTGCGCCAGTTAAGTTTCGCAAACCCGAAATTGACTTTTTAAAAAACAATTTATTTTTGAGAACCGAGTTACATAGATTCTGCCTTATAACTAACTTAACAACATTTCACGAATACAATTTATATTAAAATATATGCTGATGTCTGCAATCGAGTTCTTGGGAATATATACAATTAGTCAGCGTTATGGAACATATAACTACAGTCAGACACGTGCAACTGTGATAAAGAACTATAGGTGGGAATAGTCGATAATTGCTATTGGCTTAGGATATTCGTTCTTAGTTTCGAGCACGCGGCCTGGTATGCTAAGCATTTACTAACATCCCAAGCAGCGTGGTTTGATTTTACAGTGTTGTCGCTATTTTCCCGATTCAATTTACAACAGTTAGAGCATTTTAAGATATCTGACGTACATTCATTTAAAGAGTGCTCTTCGCTGCATCTCGGACAAGAAACGTTCTTTGAGCAATTTTTTGAAGAATGATTAAATTCTTTGCAGTTATAGCACCTCGAAACTTGGACTCCATCATAAACAGTACACGCATCGTAACCTACAAATACATTGCCGACCCTCATAATTCGATCATATGTGAGGCGATCCAACTGTAGTATAGCCTGAAAAATATTTGATTTTTTTTTCGTTTTACTAATTTGTACAATATGACAAGATGAATTATTAAAAAATATACCAGAGTTCAATTTTTTTATAACAGCAAGCAAGTTGTCCTCATCATAAGCATCTGTAAAGCCCACTATGCGCACCCTCGGATTCACTCCACGCAGCTCTTTGAGGTCATAAGAGTTCGCAAGCTTTTGCTCAGCAAGTTGTCTAAAACGAGCATTTTCCTCCAGACTTTTACACCCAATCAATACCCCACCATTTTTAACAGCTTTTACTTTGACAATTCTCAGCTGAGATTCCGTAGGATCAATGTTTTCTGAGATATCATGTTATGTTTGAGAGATTGACTGCTCTTGGTCTTTTGGTCTTACTATTATGGCCAGTTCTTCGACCGAGTGTTACTGCGATCTGAACTAAAAGTGATTTGCGAAACTGATGACATTAGCGCAAAAAATAACGCTAAGAAACTAATGCAATTTTTAAAAGACAAGGAGCTGGAAGATGCCTACACCGAAGTGCCGAAATTGTGTGAATTCGTATTGACGATACCTGCCACAAGTTCATCAGTAGAACGCAATTTTTCAACTCTAAAACGTTTAAAAAATTTCGTGAGAAATTCAACGGGGCAGGAGAGACTTTCCCATACATCGCTGTTGTCCGTTGAAAATAAACTTCTCCAAAATATGTAGGAGCATCGACGTTTTTATGATGACGTCATTGACGAATTTGTAAAAAATGATCGTAGAATCGAATTACATTACAAATAGGTAAGTTTCTAAAAATGGCTTCCCTTTCTTAAAATTTCATCGCACGCCCCTGCGGCCTAGTGAAATGTTGAAAAATTATTACCAAAAAACTACTCCTACAATGTATCTAAAATGTTTCAGAAAAATCAACTATTATGTATGAATACACTGGCAAAAATTTAATACGAATCCAAGATGGCATAACAACATGGCAGCTTATTAAAATATGAAAAAATTCGCCCTGGGAAATTACTTAAAGGACGGATTTCAAATTGTGTGCCATAAATAATTGTGATATCAGATGAACTAGTAAAACTGTGGTACTAATGAAGATGGCAGAACAAAATGGCGACTAAATAAAATATTTATAATTTTGAAAAAAAATCACCCTCTCAGGTTCTACTTATCTTCACGTTTTAGCGTCTCTAGATGCCAAAAAATATGTTTTATCATTTCCGTCAGTGCGTCGGTCGGTTTTCGGCACAGCCTTAAAATTATTTTCCCGATTAACTTCAAATTTTGATAAAAAATTGAGGGTCATACGAGGCTGAACTGGTAATATTTTGGTAGAAACCAAATTGAATGAAATGAAACGGTAAAAAGATTATTAGTGGAAAATCTAATTATCCAACTTACCTCAAATTTTGTACAAAAATAAAGTGTTATATAAGAATAAACTGGTAACATTTTGGTGTGAATTTAAGATAGCAACAAATGACAGCATAATAAACTATTTAAAATATTAACCTGAAAACACTAGTTATTAGATTAATTTCGTATTTTGTATAAGCATTAGAGATAAACTGTAGTACGAATTTAAGATAGCGGAACAAATGGCGGCTAAATAAAATTTACAAAAAAATATTAAATGTGATATAGAGATAAACTGGTACGAATTCAACATGACGTAAAAAATCGTTTTGTGTATTAGTGCAAAAACTACTTATTGAATTTATTTTAAATTACGCCCAAAAATCAAGTGTGGCGTAGGTAGTAACTGGTAAAATATTGGTGGGAATCCAATATAATGGAACAAAATGGAGCCGAATAGGAATGTTTGAAAAGGCAGTATATATGTGTTGCTAAATGATTCATCCGGGTAAAGGAAATGTACTGATTTTTTTCTCGGTATATCACTGAATAAACTGCTGTTTCATAAACTCATAGAATTGTTGGAGTGAACTGATCAAACTTGAAGGAAGACTCCCATTCTGGATTCAAGCAATTATTTTCGAGCAACTTCTTTAAAAACTATCTATTCCCTCTCCTAAAAACATGACCAGATAAATTGAGGAATTTTTCGAATTTCTGTAATATATAAAAAAATCCATCGAGCTTATTGTTGGAATTTCGAAATTATTATTTTGTGCCTGCATAAAATAAATATAATAAATCAAATTAAATGTCCTCAGTTTTCGCGAAACGCACCGATTGAGCTGCTAAATTTATTCTCGATTTAATCTGGATAGTCATTAAAAATATTACTCTATTAGTAAAATTAGTCACATTAATTCCGGTTTAATAAATATATCAAACTAAATAAAATATCTGGTATTTGGCATTTAAATTTTCATAGACCCGAATCGGAACATTTTATAATATATTTTAGGCGGACAAATATAAATATTAAAACCGTAGCGGTGGAATTCCATTTGAAACTTTTAGATTTATGGACAAATGCCCAATTCCAGAACTGTATGGGTTTTGTGGAACAATACACTATTTTATTTTCGTACCTACATAATACACCCAAAATATTTTGCGGAATATAATCCAACAAGTTATTTTTGAAATAAAAAATTTGATATTCTGAACTTTCCTTCCTCTTTACTTACTTCGTAAAAGGGAAGTATTGTAATCGTGAAAAATCACCTTCCGAGATTTTTTTAGATCTTTGCAGTCTGTTCGCGGCATAGCTAAAAAACTACTTAGCTGATTGACAAATTTTGGTCAAAAATTAAGAGTCATATGGGTATGACCTGGGCATTTTGGTGACAATCCAATATCGCAAAAAAAAATGGAGGCCTAGTGAAATGTCAAAAAAATTATTGCTAAAAAGCTCGTGTCCAATTTATCTCGAATTTTGCACAAAAATCAAGTATTATTTAGGGATCAACTGGAAAAATTTGGGTAGTATCCAATATATTAAAAAATTCAGCCTGAAAAAATTACTTAATGAATTGATTTCAAATTGTGTGCCATAACTAATTGCGGTATAGAGATGAACTAGTAAAATTGTGGTACTAATTCAAGTTAGCGGAACAAAATGGCGGCCAAATTAAATGTTTGTAATGTGAAAAAAATCACTCTTTCAGGTTTTATATATCTCTATATGCCAGAAAATATGTTTTACCAATTTCGCCGGTCTGTCTGTCGGTTTGTTTGTCTGTCTGTTAGTTCGTGGCATAGCTTAAAAACTACTTATCAGACTGACTTAAAATTTTAGTCAAAAATTATGAGGATAACTTGGTAATATTTTGGTAAAAATCCAATAGGCCGAAATAAGATGGCGGTCTAACGTGACGTTAAAAAATTATTACTAATAAAACTAATTATCCAATTTACTTCAAATTTTGCGCAAAAATCAAGAGGTCCATAGGAATAAACTGGTAACATTTTGGGATGATTATTAGGTAGAAAGACAAAATGGCAGCTTAATAAAATATTTAAAAAATCAGCCTGAAAAAACTACTTATTAGATTAATTTCAAATTTTGTGTATGCATTAGGTGTGATATAGAGATCAATTGGTAAAGTTATGGTACAAACTCAAGGCTGCGCACAGAAGGCAAAAATCCAAAATTAGAAAATAAAAAGTCAAATATTGAACATTACGTTTTTTGTCCTTCAAATGCATCATTGAATGCTTAATATGTCCCTACAAACATATTTGTTTGTTTTGAATTTTTCGGGTAACTTATTTTATAGTAGGCTCTGGAAAAATAGTAAGTATATTAAACGTCAAATAGTTTCTATTATTTGTTGATAATTAACGTCAAAATCAGGTTCTTGTTTTGTGAGCTTAGAAAGTAATTTAGTTTTTGCAACAATAGTATGGTAAATATGCAAGGTAAGTACATTTTATTATCTAGTATTTTTTATATAACCAAACGTTTGTTATATATTTTACTTCCACATCCCTTCAGGATGGGAAGTATAGTATTTTTGTTATATGTTTAAGTTGGTAAAGCATATTATTGTCAAATTACACTCAATTACAGTTAAATCGACCGGTATACTGTTGAGATATATTCGGTTAATCAAATCACACTAAAATCAGCTGCAACAAATTGCAATAAATGCTGTTTTTATAACCTTTTATTTAACTTGACAATGTTGACGTATATGCTTTGGACAAATTTTAATTAACATTTGACCAACTTTTACGTACTTACCCGATTACCTTTAAATGTGGTATGTGGCATGATACAATAAATACAAGGTATGTCAGCTGCTTACGTCACGCGTGTGACACGGCAGGCAAGGGCATCTTGATTATTTTATTCATAAAGCTTTTAAGGTAACTTTAAATGTTTTAAATATTATTTTAACCATCTGTAGACTTTATAAAGCTTAAAATACAGATATTTATAAAATTACGACAATAAAATAAGTTTAAACTCAATATTCAATCGTGTTTTCCATTTAAATACATAACAAAAGGCAAACGCTTGCAACCTTAGACAAGGAATGCCTTGTCTAAGCTTGCAACACGCGTGACGTCACAAGCGGAATCCAACCTTGCGTTGCGTGGTAGATATAGTTTTGGGACATAACAATATTATGATGTCATGAAGTTGACAACTCCCCCTCTAAGTGGGTGGAGAGGGGTAACATATAAACACGAGTATAGACATGTTCGTTCAAAATTGGTACAAATGCGTATTTAGGAGCGCACAAATGTCAGAAATAAAATGGATCACAATGATTGCCAGAATGACCCATGTTCCTGTTATTCCATGCAGGTCAGAAACATTACCAGTTTTTTAAAAAGAAAATGGTCAAAATCACGAAGAGTCCTAAAAGTGTTTGAGAACGAGAACAAAAACTGGCTAAATAGGCGTACTTCTTTTTGTTCTCTTGAGTTACCTTTAAATAGGCAAAATAAAAAAATTGGTCGTCCGACCGAGAATTTTAATCAAGTTTCGGCTCAAAGTAAAAGACAGAAAATAAAACATTTGCTCGAAAATAACACCACAGAGGAATTAACTTTTGCAGCGCAAAGTAGTTTACATCGTTCGGGTGAAAGAAACGCAGCCAAAGTAATAGCAGAAGTTTCTACAGGGTCTTCAGATATGGCTACCAAATTTCTTAATGCCTATAGATCACCAAAATTAGCTATAGTGAAGTATACTCCAGAAGAAGCTTTAGCATTGTTTGTTGATGGGCGTTTCACAAAAGCATCTTATATTTTGATGCAAAGGGGAGCAAAAAGCAGGAACGCAAACATATACCCCTCCTACAATCGAATTCAGTGCGCAAAAAAGGAATGCTATCCAGAAGAAATATCTATTGCTGTTTCAGAAACATCAGCCACTATTAACTTGCAAGCTCTTGCAAATCATACAGCCAGTAGACTTGTTAAACTACAGGAAGAAGTTTTGCAGTATTGCAGTTGTAATGATATTATTGAAGTGAATTTAATTTTTAAGTGGGGCTTGGACGGAAGCTCAGGCCACTCTCGCTACAAGCAAAAATTCATTGGTGAAAATGAAAATGCTACTGATGAATTTTTGTTTTCTGTCTGTTTGGTACCATTACAAATATATGCTGCAAAAAATACAAACACCGTTATTTGGAACAATCCTCGCCCAAGTTCTACGAGGTTTTGTCGACCTATTAAGATAATTTTTGCAAAAGAAACACCCCACTTTCCAAAACAAGAAATAAACAACGTCGAACAACAAATTTTGCAGCTAAAACCGCTGGAAATCATTTTAGCTAATGATTTCAAAGTAACCGTCAACTACATTTTTAAACTTACCATGCTTGATGGTAAAATGTTTGGGGTGATTTGTGCTACTTCAAATCAGGTTTGTGGTATTTGTAAAGCAACCCCCAAACAAATGAATAATTTGGACCTTATCAAAACGTTACATATTAACCCTATTAATTTGCAATATGGCCTCTCTAGTCTTCACGCTTGGATTCGTTGCTTCGAGTGTCTCTTGAACGTGTCATATCGAATACCATTTAAATCTTGGCAGGTTAAAACCCAAGAAAATAAAGATGTGTTTAAAGACAGAAAAAAAGAAATTATAGACCGAATAAGGAGAGAAATGGGTCTTCTAGTGGACATCCCAAAACCGGGCTTTGGGACAACAAATGATGGGAACTCGGCTAGACGCTTTTTCGAAGATCCTTCACTAACATCGCGAATTACAGGGCTTAACGAAGATCTCGTTAAAAACTTCGCTGTCGTTTTGAAAACGATATCATGCGGGTACGATGTCGATGCCAATAGATTTCAAGAATATGCGTTAAAAACCGCACAAATGTTCATATCATTATATCCATGGTATTATCTACCAAGCAGCGTCCATCGTTTACTCATTCATGGCGGAGACATAATACGAGCGGCGGTTTTGCCTATAGGCACTTTTTCAGAAGAGGCACTCGAAGCAAGGAATAAAGATTTAAAAAGACTTAGAGAATTCAACACAAGAAAATTTTCTAGAGAACAAACAATGACCGATTTGTTGCATTCCTTACTTTTTTCGTCGGATCCTATAATATCTAGCCTCTCAAAAAAAACCACTATCCATGGTTTTAAAAAAAGGTCAATAGATCCTGATGTGCTTGCACTTCTTTCATTTCCCTATCATGGTACTGATTCCAGTTCTTTGTCAGAATCAAATAATGATTCTATTTCTGATGAGGAAAACTTAAGTTCTATCTAAATTTAGCGATACCTTACTTACTATTCCGAAAATAATAGTCAGAATATTATCTTAAAACAGATGCACTAAATAATTTTTTATATTGATAACATAATAACTTTGTCCGGATTTTCCCAAAGCAAACATTTTTCTTTCATGGTTAGATTTTGATATTGTTCTAAATAACGGTGTTGTATATTGTTCGTCTGATTGTCATATAATATGTTTTATATTTGAATCACCCTGTATCGTATGTCTGCTTAAGTTCGCATTGCATATTCAAACGTAGTTTTTAGTTCCGATCAATTTTTCTCAATAACAATTTTCGATATTGTTACAAATAAAGGAACTTTACTCTTGAGCCAAATTCATACTTTTTGAAAAACATTGTATATAACTGAAAAATTAATATCTGATGGTTGAACTTTAGCTTTAACTCCATGCAGAACTTTTTATAAAGAATAACTATTTTCCGTAAAATAAATAATAAGAAAGTTTTCCATATGGCGAGAACTTAAGCAGACACACTGTATAAAGAAAAAACACATAATTCTAGTATAATACTAGTATTAATTCGAATTAAAAACAGTTTATTTGAATATATACCTTTTGTTATTAGTAAATGCACAGTTTTACTTGAATTTTCAAAGTGTATACATATTATATAATTAAAAAAAAACCTCAGAATTCTTGATAACTTAGTAGTTTATTTAATAAAATAGTTACCTATTACTGCTTTTTACAAATTAAAGCTTGTTTCAATCACAAAATATAATATTTGTTCTATTTTACAAAAATAGACTTTTTATTTCCTAATATTGGTATTTTACTCTCTGTGCGGCGGAACAAAATGGCGGCCAAATAATTTTTTTTAAAAAATCAACGTGAAAAGATATTATCAATTGACAATTTCACACTTTCAGAAAAATTAAATGTGATATAGGGATAAAAATGGCAGTGTGTGTCAATCAATATAAAAACTATTTATTGAACTTATTTTAAATTATTATTAGGAATTTAAAGCCAAAAAACATGACACAAATTAAACTTATTTTCAATTTTTTGAATTACTTTTTAGTCTGTTGTTGATGACTTTATAAATTGGCCATTGCATCATATTTTGCGGTCTGTAGAGTGAACCAGAAATCGAGGGTCAAAAGCTGAATATTTTAATTTTTATAATTTTTTAATAACAATGTTGAATAAGCTCAATCTGTTATTTATTATTGGAAAAGAGAAAACAATTCTTTTTAAAATTCTATTAAAATAAGTTATTCGTTGCTGTAGTTCATAGAGAGAAAAAAATATAAACAAAAATATATGTGAGCTCGATGATGCTTTTTAATATGAAACTGCCCTTAGATTACTAATTCTACTTTTAAAAATACAGGTAAACGTAATCAAACTTGCATATCAACTAGTTATCACCCTGTATAAAATCAGAATACCTTAAGACATGATCAAACATATTTTTAGGTGCTTTGATGTTTTTAATATGTTACTGTTCTTACAGGTTGTGCTAATAATATATGTAATGATGTTAATCTTAGGTTAGGTTAAGTTAAAAGTGAGTGGATCAAACCGACCCTCCACTGCGACTCTGAGGTCTATTGTGGTTCACACCTATGTTTACACTTCCCCAAGCAACTATAAATCCTTAATGAGTCTTATCATTGTATTTGGGGAAGTATTCTTCAAGTCCTCGGGCAGCAAGATA
Source organism: Kuschelorhynchus macadamiae (assembly GCA_030620095.1). NCBI lineage: Eukaryota > Metazoa > Arthropoda > Insecta > Coleoptera > Curculionidae > Kuschelorhynchus > Kuschelorhynchus macadamiae. Next base: position 74,164 of record JAUTXW010004563.1, read on the forward strand.
TCTCTACCGAAAATAAAGAACCTGATCCTGGCAGCTGCCGGGCATTCAGATAGCACGTGTCTCGCTGTCTCGTCATCCTCCATACATAGATTCGCCTTCAAGCCTCATCCTGTGCCTGTGATGTCTTAGACCACAATGGCCAGTGTATAGGCCTACTGCTGTTAGGAAGGGGGATAAATGCCTTTGCATGGGACAGGCCTGACAGTCCAAGCCAATAGAGATTAGCTTTTTCCTCCACCAGGTCCAAAATTGCGTGCTTGGCAGTTTCGTGGGCTACTCCTAAAGCTGGTTCAGGTCCCACGAATCTTGTCTCTGCTCCTTTCTTTGCTAGAATGTTCGCAGACTCATTTCCCTCCAAACCTGCATGTCCTGGTATCCAAATAATATCGATTTTATTACCGCCCTTCAGGCCAACAAGTGCCTTTTGGCCGTTCCAAACTGTTTTGGATATACAATGACTCGCTTCAAGTGCTTTAAGGACCGCTTGACTATCCGAGAATATTTTTATCCTTTTATGTGTTGTTTGTTGATCCTGCAACATTCTAGCACACAATTTGATAGCATGGACTTCTGCTTGGAATATTGAGGTGTTATTTCCCAGGCTTATTGACAGATCAACCTTCGGTCTAACTCTATGGATTCCAGCTCCTACACCTTTATTGGTTTTGGAGCCGTCTGTGAATAGGCACAGCTCTCCTAGTAGATCAGATTTATTCTGATCCCACTCCTCTCTCCTTGGGAAGATCACGGAGTAGTGTTGCTGTGCACTAACAGTTTTTGGTAGCAGGTCCGATGACATTCCTAAAATGTAGTGGTTTTTCACAACTTTCAGCATGTTGGATGATTCCATGTGACTCGTGCTATCCACCATGCTGTTGGTAATTTGTGGAGTCTGTATTTTGTCCTCATTGTTTCCCCTTCCACAAATAGGTGGAGTGGTGGAAGTTTCAAAAGGAGTTCCATGGCCGCTGTCTGTAATTGACAAGCAAGCCTGTCTCTGCAGTCCACTCAGTTTGGCTTGGGCAACACTTTGTTGTCCCTTGCTCTACCAGGCTATCATTGGTCTTATGACCGTTAGGTACAGCCAATATAGCTAGTGGGCTAGTACTTAAAATATAAATAACAATATTATTGCCTCTCAAAAAAAATTTTAACCTGATTAAAACAATTTTAGCCGAGCCCCCGTCGACTAAACGTCAATAATAGATGAAAAATATATGTGCGGCTCTTAGCTTGAATCAATATTTGGCACCAGTTAATAATGTTGAATTAAGGCAACTTAGCATTTGACTGGAATATATTGTTTACAACTTAAATATTCATTCAACCCAGAACTCACCACGAGGAGGTAGCTGCACGTTGAGTTCCACCCGCCCCCTCACCTTTGGTTAAAACTTTTACTTACTCACATCTTGAAGCATAATATTGATATTTACTTTCGAATATTGGCAAATCTTTTCTGGCATCAAGTTTAGATCGGATGTAAACATTTCTGGACTCTTCACCCCACACTTTCGTTGACGCCTCAGTAACAATTTTAACTCCTCTCTCAACCGCTTGTGTGTAATAAGGAAAATTATTAAAATTCGGCACTTGCTTTACCATATCCTATTATTCCTCGTCAGATAAATGCTGTGTTAGGGGAGGTTCTGTTACAGTACAATGCATCCAGTCTATAACATCTATATAATCTTCTGCCTCGAAATTTACTTTGAGTACTTTAAAAATGCGATTTTTCAAGTCGGTTGTCATGGCTTTTAAGATTCTTCTGACAGCAATTTCCCTAATATGTCGACGTGTATCTGTTAACATAGATATAAGAAGGTTCTCCGGATGCGCAAAATAAGCATTGTCTTGGATCACTTTATTGATAATTAATGTTACGTTATTCGGTAGGTCCCTGGAGACGTGGATTCATTTCCATAGATGTCTGGCACCATATTCCAATTTTGGCTGTGTTTTAATTTCAAACCACATACGGAGTATACTTTTAAAACAAACGCAGCTAGTATAATTAAACTCTCGGAAGGATCAGTTGTAGCCGGTTAGCTGTAGTTAACCAACGGGAGTGTCCCATTTTTCCTGGACTTTTCTCAGCTAAATTTTGAGAACATACTCCTTCTCCAATTGCTTTAGATAATCTATACAAGTACTGCTGATCTGTATTCAGATCGTTTTTCATTTACAAGAGGGAGAACAGTTTGTATGGGTTTAAACTTAACGAGAGGCATTTTTTCGCAGTTGGGAAGAAGGGATCCAATCGGCCCGGCATATAAATAAGGACCTTTTGTGTGGCCATCTAGCTTTTGCAGCAAATGTCGCAATGGAAGCTCGTTAGCGTGTAATAGGCATACACTACATTGTAATGATCTATTTGCTCGCGTTTCTATGAGTCTGATTACCCCACCTTTCCAGCCAGTATTAATATTTGTACCGTCACATCCAATAACAACTAATTGGCTTAAATCAACATTACGGATTTGCATGTAGCCTATTATTCCTTAGGCAATATCTACGACGTACCTGGTTCTTTAATTAATGTTATATGTTCTTCAGTTTTTATGCTTCGCCGCGCATTCTTGATGACCATAGTTTGATCCTTCCTTCCTTCAAAATAAAGACCTTTAATTGACTGATCCGAATTTATGATCTCATCTTGAAGTTGACGCCTATTTTTCTTAACAGCCCTTCGAATCTTATTTTTGTCGATAACTAGGGTGAAATTACCTTTGGAAATCAAATTAACATCTTCCAAAATGGCATTTGAAAATTTTGCAGCTGTTCTATTAGACACACCTGTCAAATCGGCAACTTTAGCGGTTTGAGTAAGTTTAAGTCTTTTTTTGCTCTTGATAGGATTTTCTGTCGTTCGCTTGACAAGGGAATAAGGCCACATAAATTCTTTATCATTTAAGCTTTCTTCTGACAAACATTCACTATTTTCACCATTATTTGTGTTTGATAATCTAGTTTCCGCAGACGCCGACGGTAGATTTATAACATGGCAAAGACCACTTGGACCAGCCACAGGTTCTTCTAAAGATGCAGTTGAATTACCAGTTTGCCTTTGGGACTCATATAATTTTCTGTCATTTCTTTTTGCTAAAATTTTTGTAACTTGCCTGTCAATATTACCAATTGCCACTTTTCTCAAATTTCTCTGGTCTTCTATAAACGTCCATTCTAAATCCGGTATTTTCTTTTTTTTTTCACACTTGCACAATCGTCTATTTTAACATTTACAGGAGCAAATATCAAACAACCGAGTGATTTCATTTTTAAAATTTTGCAGTTTTTCTGTAAGAAAAGTCGCCTTTCTGCCTTTTAAAGGTTTAATGATCTTTTGATATTTATTGTTATATCCTAGCATCCTATCTTTTTTCCAAACAGTTTATATTTCTGTCGCGACAATATTAGCAACATCTGTTGTCACTGGTTCCTCGCTTCCGTTACCTTTTAGTTTTAAGCGAACACTTTGAAAACACCGTATCACATCTTCGTACGTTGGCAAAACACTGTTGTGTTCTGGTAAAATGTCATTTGCACTTCCAAAAACGTACATAGAAAAGTCTCCACGAACTATATGTGTTTTCTGCGACATTGTTTTTAAAAAGGTATTGATCAAATAGATAAAATCCAAAAATATTCTAAAAATTATACAAAACACAAACCTTACGAAATAAGTACGACTAATCGCTTGCAGTGATATCACGAACTGATACTGACCACGTATCGTATAATAACTCGCTACAGACGCTTTCAAGTGTTTGTTTTGACTTGTTAGAATTGGCAGTTTTAGGTGGCTTAGAAGCGACCGTCCACACCAATTGCACTAAAATTCAATTTTAAAAGGAGCCTGGTCTAACATACAGATATATGAACGAAATTTTTTTGGAGACTAATTAGAATGTTCCTGATTGCTTTATTGTAGTTTGTTAAAGCAGTTCTATATTGGTCCCATTCAACTGATATTTTAGTTCGATTGAACAGTCTACGAACTTCTTTTCTTAATTTATTTAGGTCATTATTCCACCAAGGTATATTTCTATTGTCTTTTTTAACCTTGAGTGGACAGTTTTCGTGATATGATAAGATTATGGCGGTTGTGATTTGGTCCATCACAAACTCTAGTTGTTCACAATTATTGATTTAGGTAGACGCGTGGCAGAGATTGGATTATAGAGACGTTTTATAGACGTTCCTTTCTGTGCTTCTTGCGTCGCGATATTTAACGTCAGGCTTGGGGCCTACTATAATATCAAACTAGATGTGTCTATGATCTGAGCACGATGGTTCAGGAGACACCTTTCAGTCAGAAATTTTATTGCTAATAAAGCTTGTACTAATTGTTAAATCGAGAACCTCTCTCCTAACTCTAGTAACAAAAGTTGATTCAGACCCCGAGTGATTTACAACGAGTCCCGCTCCCATTAAATAGTTAAAAAGTGACTCACCTTTTTGGTTGATGTCCGAGCTTCCCCATGCTACATGGTGTGCGTTGGCATCACATCAAATCACTAACTGTAATCTCTTCCGTTTACAGTGCGCGATTAAATCGCGCACTGCTTTCGAAGGCAGTTCTTCTGCTTCCCTGTCGCCGAGGAAATAAGCAGAGCAGACGATTAACTCAGTCTTGCTCTCCCTATCCGACAGTGAGACGTGTATAGCTGCCACGTCTCTTGTGCAGAACTCTGAAAGTAGAAAATAATTTATGTTCTTCTTGATAAGGATACACGCTCTGGGTTTTCACTCCGAGCTGCACTCAATTAACCTACCAAGAGATTTACCTAGACCCATGACTCGGTCCGAAGTAGATGTTCAAGGTCCCTGGATAAGGGCAATGTCAATTTGCTCCTTATTAAATGCATTGCTCAGGACATATGTAGCTGCCCTGTCATGCTGTACGTTAGCCTGCAGCAGTTTGACTTTATTATTTGTCAAACTGATGCAGGCGGTTACCATTTTCCTTGTGGCTTCTTGCCTTTTGGGGAGCCGCTACTAGGTCCTCCCGAGGCGCCAGGAGATGGTTTTTTTTTTTTTTTTTTTTTTTTATAGGGGTAGGAGAAACGATTTACCGACTGGTATTTGGACTTCATGTGCCAATCTTAAGTCTGTCCAAAGAGTGCAGGGCTCCCGCCTTGTTCTAAAGGTCGGACTACCTGCCAAACTCCCTTCCCTTTTTTGCTGGCAGCAGCCTTCATCAAGGACAGCCCCTGATATGAACTACATGTTGTCTACGTATTTTGTATCTAAGAAGCTAATTTCTTCTATCAATTTATTCCTTGTCTTTCATAATCTTTGTTAAGAAAGTCTCGATGGTCTGCCAGTCTCTTTTCGATGTTGTCATTTTGTTTGTCTTGATCTGTACTGTCAGTTCTTGGTCCAACCGGATGTTTGTCTCCTCTCTAAGTCTCGCATGTCTTGGGCATTCAAAGAGACTATGTTCAGCGGAGTTTTCCGCGTTACAGTAAAGGCATATGGAATTTTCGGATTTACCTATCCTGTGGGTATAACTGCGGAAACAGCCATGCCCTGTGAAGACCTGTGTCGTATACTAGTTAAGTTTCCTGTGTCTGCATTGTATCCAGGTTTTGATGTTTGGAACCAATTTCTTTGTCCATTCCGCCTTTCCTGTTTCTGCTTCCCACTGTTCTTGCCATTTCGAAAGCAGTGTTTCCCTTGCCGTTTTTCTGGTTGCTTCTTTCTCCCCGTTTTGCGTGTTATGCATTTCACGACGCTCTTCAATCAGAAGCTCGATGGGAGGTGTTCCGGTTAATACCTGCAGAGCTACCGCAGACACGGTCCTGTAGCTGCGCGCCACTCTAATGAGGGCTTTTCTTTGGTTGGATTGTTATGTTGCCCCACACGGGGGCCCCGTATAACAATGTAGATTGGGCAACCCCATACAAAAGTTTCCTTTTTATTGTGTCTGGCCCGCTCATTTTCGGCATCACCCTTCCAAGCAATCCGATCTTTTTGGATGTCTTATTGACAGTCTCTATTATATGTTGGGCAAAGCTCATGTTTTCTCCCACTCTTAGTCCTAAATACCGGATAGATTTTTGTGGACGAATTTCCTTATCTCCGTGTAAAAACACGATGTTATCCCGTTTTCTTTTCACTGATAGAACTACAGCCTCGGTTTTATTCGGTTCTGGCTCCAAATGGCTCCGGTTCATCCAATTGTTTACCAACATGAGTGCCCTATTTCCTTTGTCTAATAATTCCTCGGAGTTTCTGGCTGTAATTGTTAATGCTAG